>CAJVRN010000030.1:2145000-2167500 GCA_911728415.1 Lagocephalus sceleratus | reverse complement strand
CCCCCCCCCCCCACGTCCCCCCCCCCACGTGCCCCCCCACGTCCCCCCCACTCACCTACGGTGATGGTGTGGGCGTGGCACTTGTGGTTGATGCAGAACCTCCAGAGCCCCTGGTTGGCGGAGCTGCCCGAGTACCGGTACTGCATCCAGAAGTCGGTGGCGGTGGCCACGATGAGGAGCACCAGGGCCGCCACGCCGCAGAGGGTGCCCCCCCCGGCCAGAGTGTACAGCATCGCGGAGCAGCGGGGGGCAGCGGGGTCGAGCGCTCGCAACTGGATCGGGGGGCACAGAAAGCGGGTCAAAGCTTCACCGGACCGACCCGCCGACCAGCACCCACCACCACAAACAAACCGACCAGGGGTCCGACTTCGTTGTGGCGACGGCGAGGGGGCGGCGGCGCGTCAGGAGCCGCGCCCCTTCTGTCCTTTTGTCGCTCACACTCCATCGGTGAGTTAATCTCCTCGCCGTCGGGCGGCGGGAGGACAATGAGCGTGCCCATCAGGCACTTCGGGGCCTTTGTGGCCCCTAATTCCCCCCGCGCGCCACAATCGGGGGCCCCCCCCCCCGCTGAGCTGTCAGCAGTGTTGCTGTCACGGAGCCAGTCAGCCCGTGTGCCCCGTCATGTCACACACACGCGTCCAGAGAGAACCCAGAACCCCGACCCACCCGACCCAGAAGACCCGAACCGGGAGGAGCGGCTGCAAACGTCCTCGTTCTCCATCCACGGGGTCTCCAGGGGCGTGGGTCAGCCCCCGAGAGCGGCGGTTCTGGTACCTGGGGGTGGGCCGGACTGGTCCGGTACCTGGGGGTGGGCCGGACTCTCTCCGGTACCTGGGGGTGGGCCGGGCTGGTCCGGTACCTGGGGGTGGGCCGGGCTGGTCCGGTACCTGGGGGTGGGCCGGACTGGTCCGGTACCTGGGGGTGAGCTGGACTCTCTCTGGTACCTGGGGGTGGGCCGGACTGGTCCGGTACCTGGGGGTGGGCTGGACTCTCTCCGGTACCTGGGGGTGGGCCGGGCTGGTCCGGTACCTGGGGGTGGGCCGGGCTCTCTCCGGTACCTGGGGGTGGGCCGGACTGGTCCGGTACCTGGGGGTGGGCCGGGCTCTCTCCGGTACCTGGGGGTGGGCCGGACTGGTCCGGTACCTGGGGGTGGGCCGGGCTCTCTCCGGTACCTGGGGGTGGGCCGGACTGGTCCGGTACCTGGGGGTGGGCCGGGCTCTCTCCGGTACCTGGGGGTGGGCCGGACTGGTCCGGTACCTGGGGGTGGGCCGGGCTCTCTCCGGTACCTGGGGGTGGGCCAGGCTCTCTGCGAGCCTCAGTGAGGGTCAGAGGTCGTGCTTGGAGAGGCTCACTGCCCCCCACAAAAGAGGGAAAGATCCAGCGTCAACCCCCCCCCCCTCCCCCGACCCCCCCACCCCCCTGACCCCCCCCACCCCCCTGACCCCCCCCCTCTGGGTCGGTCACATTTCAACATGTGGGTTCATTCAAAAACGCGCAGAGAGGCGGTGGCACGATAAATCTTTATTATTTACCTCCAACCCGGAACACACACGCATGTCACCGCGTGTCACGCGTCACGTGACCCCCCCGATGCTGAGGGCCCTCCGTCCTCTCACAGGTCAGATCTTTTGCTCCTCCGGGTTTGGTCGTGTTTGTGCGGGGTGACTTCGTGTTGAGACTAAAAACCCGCCCCCCCCATGTGCTACGTGAAGGTTGTGAGTTCATCTGGCCCCCCCGGTGTGTGGGGAATCTACCAAAACAATAAAGTGCAGGCGGGGGGGCGCACCCACGGGTCCTCTACTAACGCTACAAAAGGCACATCATGAAGGGAGGACTCCCTCGGTGGTCGCCACGGCAACCAAAATATAAAAACACGTCATGGAACATGAACGGAACACCATGAGATGTGCTTGACCCCCCCCTCAGGTTCCATCTACACAACGTGAACAAAGACCGAAGGCCCATCCTCCCCACGACGACGATGGGGGGGGGGGCGTGTCCACGGCCCTCTGGTGGACAGCTGCTGTATGAGCGTTAGCTCCGCCCCCCCTCAACCGTTCCCCAGGTTACGTGGACGGCCCCGGCCCCCAGAGGACGACGGTGCGATCGGCGGAGGAGGAGAGGAAGGTCTGGTCGTGGGGGTGCCAGCGGCACTGGATCACCTTGTCCCAGTGCTCCCCCGCCACCGTCTGGGGGAGGGGCTTGGTGAGGTCACCTGTGGGCGGGAGCAGGCGTCGGCGTTGAACTCTGACTCTCTGCGCGTGTCCTCGCTTTTACCTTGAAGGTCGCTGACGACGATCTTGTTGTCGTAGGAGCCGGTGAGGAGGTGATGGGCGCCGGGCGAGAAGCGCACCGAGCGGACGTCGGCGGCGTGGGGGCGGTACGTCTGCACGATGCGCCCCCCCTTGATGTCGTACAGCATGCAGGTGCTGTCCTCCTGGCCCGTGGCCAGCAGGCGCCCGCTGGGGTCCACCGCCACCGAGGCCACCGCGCTTCCTGTTGGAGGGGGGCCGTGAGACGGGGAGGGGGAAGGGGGGGGCGGCGCCGGGGGGGTCACTCACCAGAGCCGTGCAGGGACGTGCCCACCACGCGCACACAGCTGGGCACACGCAGGTCCCAGAAGCGCACCGTCTTGTCCTGGGAGCCGGAGGCGATCATCCACCCCCCCCACGTGAACAGGGTCAGGATGTGACCTGGTGGGACGCACACGGAGGACAGCCCATTCAGGGGGGGGGGGCGAGGCCACGCCTCCTCATCTCTGCGTCCCCCAACGTGTCAGCCCCCCCCCCCCCCAACGTGTCAGCAGCCCCCCCGTGGAGAGCGCTCGTACCCGTGTGTCCGCTCAGGGCGTGGAGGCCCTGCCCCCGCTGGCAGTCTGTGGTGTAGATGTTGCAGTCCCCCGCCCCCGCGCTGATCAGGACCGCCCCCCCGCCCTCGGGGCCCTCCATGAAGGCCAGGTCCCTGATGGTGCCGTCGTGCATGCTGAACTCCAGGTCGGGCCCTTCGGGGGACGGGGGGGGGACCAGTAGGACCAGTCAGAGCGAGGTGGACGTGTGGGGGGGGCGTGGGGGGGCGGGGCCTACCTGTGGCGTTGCAGGTGTCGCCGCTGAAGGGCAGCACTTTGACAAACTTGTCGTTGGAGCCGGTGGCGAGCAGCTGACCACAGGGGCTCCAGGCCACGCAGTACAGGGAGCCCTTGTGGTGCTTGTTCCTCCTGAAGCGGACCGACGGCTGCCTGACGGCGCCGGGGGGGCTGGAGCACCACGGGCGGGGTGAGTGTGTGTGTGTGTGTGTGTGTGTGTGTGTGTGTGTGGGGGGGGGGTACCTGGGGCTGAGCGTCTCCGGGTACGAGCACACCCTCAGCGTCTTGGAGTTGGAGCCGACGGCGTAGAGCGCCCCGGAGGGGTGGAAGGCCACGGCGCGCACCGCCTGCGTGTCCTCCAGCTGGTGCAGCCGCACAAACTGGGCCCGCCCCCTCCCAGACTGGACGCCATGGCGACAACGGGGAGACGCGAGGGTGAGAGGACGCTCGTGGAGAACAGTAAGGGTCAAGACTGGTGGTGAGACCCACCGGGGGGGGGTTCCTGGTGGCTGAGGAGCTGGAATCATCCTGGGACTGTGAACGAGACCCCCTGATCCTGTCAGCACTAATGACAACACACACACACACACACACACACACACACACACACACACACACACACACACACACACACACACACACACACTCATGTGATATTGATATCATAAGCGATGCTCGGTGCTCTAAGTCTTCTCAAGGACCCTCACCTCTGAGTGAGAGTAACCGGGGACTCGCTGAGGGGGGGTAGGTCGTGACATCCGGCTTTAAAGGGGGTGCTGCTGACCCCCCCGCCTGCCTTGTCTCTTTGTGCTCCGCTGTCCGGTGTGTGGCCGGCGTCCCCCGCCCTGGGGCCCGGAACGCCGGCGTTCCCGGCGTGGGCCCGCTGAGGCGTGGCCTCGTCCCCTCTGTGGTCCAGGCCCACGTTCATCTCCTCCAGCTTCTGAATGGACCTGAGGGGGCAGCGCCTGCTGTGAGCACAGCCCGGCGGGGCCCCCCCCCCCCCCCCCCCCACCTGTTGAGGAAGGTGTCGGTCAGGTTGTTCTGGGTCCCGTCCTGGGGCTTGACCCCCCCCTCCAGGAGCATCTGCTGGTAGAGCTGCTTCTGCTGCTGCTTGTGCTCCAGGTGCTGCTGCACGCGCAGGCGCTGCCTGTGGTACTCCTGGAGGTGCTCTGTGGCCTCCACGCGCTGGACACACCAACGGGAGCCGTCAGACACCACACACACACACACACACACACACACACACACACACACACACACACACACACAAGATGGAGACACCAGCAGGACCCAATAAGACACCACCACACACACACGCTGGGCGACGATATTTGATTCACGAGGCTGGTTAAACACGATTGGTGCATTTCTAGCATGGGTCCACACACACACACACACACACACACACACACACACACACACACACACACACACACACACACACACACACACACACACACACACACACACACACACACACACACACACACACACACACACACACACCCTCTAGGCCAGCAGCTCCATCATCCGACCCATAAAAAGTTTTCAAGGACCCCATCAGATCAGCGGGTCTGCAGCGTCTTCCCGACCCCCGCTTTTCTCTTCCTCGCCCCCCTTTGTCCATCTCACACACACACACAAACACACACACATACACACACACACAAACACACACACACACAGGCGGAGGCTAGATGGAATCGGGAATGCATAAAAATGAGTGATGTTGGGGGCAGGGGGCCATCCTGGGCGTGACCGCACATCAAAACAGATCATCTGTCTCCAGCGGGGGGGTGCAGAGGGGGGGCAGAGGGGGGGTACAGAGGGGGGGGGAAGAGGGGGGGTGCAAAGGGGGGGGCAGATGGGCGCGGTGGAGAAGCGGGGAAGGACTTCTACATCACTGATGAGACGCGGTTCAGGGTTGAGGGGAGTCTAATGTGTTAAACCTGTAGTGACCCAGGGAGAGGACCCCCACCTGGATGTTCTATTGTACTCAAATAAAAAAAGAACCCACTTTTCCACCGTTCATCACGCTCTCCTGGTGTACCTCGTTTGTGTCGGTGCTGCTGGGGGGTCCGCCGTCTCTTCCAGGGGTCAAAGGTGTGCGTGCGCTGTTGGGTCCGGTCAGCGCCTGCGGATACCTCCTAAAAACAACCACACTTTGTCACTACACAAACGACACAACCAGTTCAACACAAACTGAGAAGGAGCCTGTTCAACGTGGAGAAGACTCGTTTAGAGACTCAAAACTCATCACAGCAGATGGCGGTCACGGCGTCAGCTGCACGCGCTGCTCTTGTCCAGCAGGTGGCGCTGGAGAGCCTCCGGTCAGGTTACAGGACACTTGTCACACTAATCGTGATTATAGTTTCTCTTTTTTAAAGCAGACAAAAGAACAAACTTCTGATCAGTGACGTGCAGTCAGAGGAGGCGGGGGGGGGGGCCGGTACCTCCGGATGTAGCGGTGCGGTTTGGTCTGCAATTCTTGTAATTTTTATGCCCTATTTATTTAGAGATTTTTTATTTGGGTTTTCTTTGATTGTCCCTTTTTTTTTAATTCAACACCTTTGCTGCTCCTTTAAAACGGAGTGGTGCTCAATAAACGACTGGCTGTGTGTGTGTGTGTGTGTGTGTGTGTGTGTGTGTGTGTGTGAGTGTGTGTCCACTGAGAGTCACCTTCAGCTGAAAAGACTGAAAACCTCCCGTCAGAACAGGACTGACCAAGGACGACTTCCCTCTCTGGCGCTGATCTCCATCAGACAGAGAGACTTGAACACTCAAGGCACGAGAGGAAGACTTCTGCAGAAGGTCGTCGATGCGTTCGTTCCGGAGGAACGGCGCGTGGACTTCATTTATCATTTACTTATAAGTAAAGGTAAGACCGTAATGACTTTAATGAAATGTGCTTTCTTTGTGTGCTACCTGTGAACACGCTGCTCTGGAGGGCTCACATGATGTTTGAACTCTGACTGATGGCGTCAGTGCCTCCCCGCACCTCACTGCTCCTGACCCCCACCGTGGTCAGGCCCCAGCACAGGTGCTGGTGGTCCTGTTCACCGTGACATCACCTGATCTTCTGTCCTGGTCCTCTCAGGCCCAAAGGCCTGAGCCGGCCTTGGTCAGAGCGCCTGACCTCACTTCAGGATAAACGCTACGCCTGCTCTCACCTCTCAGGTGAATCCTCCTGCTCGTGCACGTTGTTCTCCACCAGGCTCCGACTGAGCACGGCCTTGGCGCCCGCCTCCATCCTCTTGTCCTGAGCCGCCAGGCCGTGGGACAGGCCGTCCAGCGCCGGGTTGAGGGAGCGCGACATGTAGGCGTCGGCCGAGTGGGGCCTCTGGCGGTAGGGCGAGGCGGGGCGGGGCGACAGGCGCTGGAGCAGGGGGGCCAGCAGGTGGGCGTGGCCGGCCCGGCTGGGCTTGAGCAGGCGCTCCACGTGGATGCTGAGGGTCTTCTGCTGGAAGGCGCAGGTGAAGGCGCTGGGCGCGAGGTTCTGCAGCCACGACAGCAGCGACAGGTCCAGCTCGTCGCAGCCGTTCCCGCACAGCAGGTCCACGCCGAGCAGCACCTCGCCCTCCGTGATCTCCTCGCCCGTCGCTTTGCTCTGGGGGGAGGGGGGAGGGGCTTCAGCGCGGCGGGGACGCGCGGGCGGGCGGGGCCGGCGGCGTACCTGACAGAACTCCACGCAGCACTCGTAGAGGATCCCTTTGATGAGCAGCTGGAAGAGGCGGTTCCCGCTGGCCCTGAAGCCCGCCTCGCTCAGCTTCCTGTCGGCGGGGATGAACTCGGCCACCATGGAGCAGGCCTCCTCGAAGCAGTGCACCCGCGCCGTGCTCGGGTTCCAGTCTTTGAACTCGGCGTGGTGGGCGAGGCGGGGCAGCGTGAGGAGGAGGCACAGCTGGCTGTAGTCCTCCTTGGTCGGGCAGACCTCCTCCAGGCTGTGCAGACACCTCACGGCCTCCTGCATGGACAGCTCCAGCTGGGGGGGGGCACGGGAGGTCAGAGGGGGGCGGAGCTCAAAGGGCTCAGCCACTCTGAGGGGCGCAGCCACGTACGTTCTGAGGGTCTTCGGCTGCAGACATGGCGTTGTTTACGCACAGAGCTTCCAGGAACTTCTGCTTCAGGATGATGTAGTGGAACCTGGAGCACACGTGATGTATCATATCACACGGACCGTGATGGACGCGGTCCTGACTGGGCCTCAGGTATCAGAGCAGACTCGAGCTTCTCACCTTTTCTTCTCAAACTTCTCCATTCCCTCCAGAGGCTGAATGAACTGCATCACTTCCTCCCACTCGCCGTCCAGGATGAGTTGCCTGACAGAAGAAGCGTTCAAATGTCCTCTCAGATCAGACAACGCCGGCCCAAGCCGGGGCGAGGGGCGGGGCCCTCGGGGCCCGGCCCCGCCCTCCTTTACCTGAGGAAGAGCATGTCGTCGGAGTAGAGCCCGTTGATGACGCCGCTCTCCTTCTCCAGGGCCAACATGCTGATGTGCAGCTTCCTGGAGTTGAGGAAGTCCAGCACCACCTTGATGACCTCGGCCTCCTTGATGCTGATGGTCTCCTCGGCCGTCATGGCGACAGATGCGCAGATGAGAGCTGAACGAGGGTTATTTAATGTATATAAAAACACATCTACTCAACATGAATTCATTTTCTCTGTCAAAATGTACCTGAAGATGCACGTGAAGCATCAAAGTGTATTATTTTAAACAGGACCGAGTCCCCGTGGTCACACACGTACAGTGCTCTCTGCGTCAGGGAGCGCTGGTGCGCATTCATACTGAAGCACGTTTCATTTATTTATGGCAGAATTCAGTCAATCGCGGCCTTTGGGGACGGAACATGTCGCCATGTGTCGCTGCTGGGGGGTAAAGCAGCCGGCGACACCGCCCTGTTCGACCCCCGAGGCGGCAGCAGGGCTGCGGCCCACACCTGACAGACAGCGGGGGGGCAGGACCGTGCGTGCACGCACACACACACACACACACACACACACACACAGACACACACACACACGCGCACACACACTCACACACGCACACACTCACACACGCGTCTGTTCAGGGAGGGGACGTACAACAACAAGCACAAGCCGGAGCCGCCACCCTCAGCGGGGTCTGACGCGGACGCGCGGACGCGCCAGCTCACCTGTCAGTCCGCCAACGCGCCGCTTCAACGCCGCATCAACGCCTGCGCTCCCCGACGGAACCGCGTCCGAGCCTCAGCCGGCAGAAGGTCGTCTTCGGCGTCTGCGGCTCGAAGGTCGTCCCTTTGGCGTACACAGATCGCGGTTGCCATGCGGACGCGCGCCAATCAAGCGCGGCGCTGACGCACCGTGGACACACCTCCGGCTGGGCGCGCACACACAGACACACACAGACACAGACACACACACACACACACACACAGACAGACAGACACACACAGACACAGACACACACACACAAACACACACACCTCGGGCTGGAGCAGAGACGAAGAGCTCGTTCAGAAGACAAACCACATCATGGAGGAGTTTCCATGGATGATTATTTTCTTCTTTCACATAATTCAGTTTGTATCCATAAACGTGTTTGTTTTACCTGAGATGATGTAAACAGGAAGTGATTCGCTTGACTTGGTCCGGAAATGGATCTCGACTCCAGATTTCTGCTCACCTTGTAATTGGGCCGTCTTCCATTCATTTGGAACACGACTAACCCAACAGCAGGGGGAGCTGCTCCCACCCTGGTGCTGGTGCTGCTCCAGAGCGCCCAGGGGCACCAGCACCAGCTTCAGCCTCAGTGAGGAGCAAATTAGAATCCACGTGATATGCGTGTCTGGGGGGGGGCAGAGAAAACACACAGCATGGCATCAACATTCACACACACACACACACACAAGCACGCACAGCCTTGTTGCAGATGGACGATCCAAATCAGACTGCAAACCCCCCGAGGTTCTGAAGGTTCTTCTCCCCCTTCAGCTTGACTGTAGAGGCCCACAAACGGGGGGGGGCTGAGGAACTGGAGCCGTCCGGGGCTGCAGGGCTCCTCAATCAATCACGCTACGAGTGACGAGGCCATGCTTAGTTTTATTAAATTTAAAAGAGGAAAAACAGAGAAACAGTTTCCTACACGTTCATCGGTAAGTGGAATGACGGCTTCTAACAGGCAGAAGAGGTGCGCAGGTCACGTGAGCACGTACAGGATCACCACCTGGTCCAGGATCACCACCTGGTCCAGGATCACCACCTGGTCCAGGATCACCACCTGGTCCAGGTTCAGGAGTGCCCTCACAAGTGCCCTCGATGAAGAACCACACAAGGAAAAACACTCTTCTTTCACTTTGTCTTACAGTTTAAACACATGTACAAAGTCTCTTTTGGTCTTAAATACCCCCCCCCCACTTGAAAACAAAAGCACCGCGCTGGCAGATGTGGGCGGTCGTACCTGCAGGTGGGTTTGAGTTGACACATTCGGCGAAAGGAACGTGATGCTGACGCCCACGAGACCCCGACAGGAGCCTCTACCCGTACTCAGCACAAAGGCTGTCTTAGAGGACCTCCAGGGTCCCGTTCCCCCACAAACACCATGAGAGTGCCTCACATCTGTGACAGTAACAAACACTTCAAATACTTGATTGACCTAAAGGATGCACCGCTTACTCTAACTGGTATTTCTACCAAAAGCGCTTTAGAGCATGGTGCGTGCAGATTGTACGATGATAATGGGCTGTGTCTAATCACTGTGTAATACTGTCACAAGTGACGTTATTTTGAGGAGAAATACTTATAATCTGTGCGACTAGATCCCAGTAATTAGACCGACCCCGTTATGGCAGCTTGGTTGGTAAATAAAGAGGAGGATTAACTTTGTGAATGAATCTGGTCTGTGAAGAGAGGGCACCGCAGAGGCCCGCGCTTCCTTCTCACGCTCCATAACTGGAGTACGGCGCCCACATACAGAAACACAACAAACACGGTGGCACGTTTTCCCCTGATCAGTTTAAAAACCCGTTCACTTTACAAACACAAACGTTCCGCCTCCTTAAAAATGGGCTCTAAAAAGCTACGACCACCCGGCTCTGCTGGGCGGAGCTCCACTCGCCTGGCTCCGCCCCCCGCCGTGCGCTGTGTGACCCCGTGGCCCTTGGTGGTTTTGTGTAGCTGACACACACACACTGATTCACCTTCAGGGATGGAGGGAAAACACGTGTTCTTCCATATACAAAACCCCACTAAATCTGCCCACGCAGCTTTACAATCACCCGACTGCGCTCGCACCCTAAAAGGCCGCGCTGCGTGGACGCGCGCCCGCCCGTACACGGGGTAAAAACATTCAGTGCTGGAGCGTAGCCAGAAAAACAAGAAGATGTCCCCGGCATTCATACTGTCTCTATTTTTGACGTTTGGCACAAGATAAGTAACAAAATAAGGACTCAACCTGACTCAAGAGGAGAAATCACACGGTCATGGGCGACACACGCTCCAGTTACTCCTACTGGTCCAGTTCGAGGGAGGTCGGGGAACGCGGCGAGAGGGAGGACACGAAGAAGACAAAAAAAATGCATTCGGTCTAACCGGCATTGCAGGTGCTCGAATCTTAATGGATATGTACAATGAAGTGCAAATAGAAAGGGTGTGTCCACTAGGGGGGTCCGTCAGGGGTGGGCAGGCACTACTTTCTTGGGCGTGGCCGGCTTCTTGGTCTGCCACAGGTGGTTGTGGATGGTGACCGCGTCCACGCTGGCCGACATGGTCTTGGCTGGTATCTGGCTGAACTGCTTCTTGTCCGAGTTGTACTTGTAGAGGCCGTCGATCATCCTGCGCGTCACGCTCCTGGGCCCGATGCCCGCCAGCCGGGTGATCTCCTCCGTGTCGGGGCAGTAGGTGTAGACGGAGCGGAACTGGCAGCCCGCGTCCCGGAACAGCACCAGGAAGTTGTTGGCCTCGGATTTCTCCATTTCCTGTTGGAGTCGTTGGAAGAAGGCTGGTTAAACGCAGCACTGAAGGTCTGACTGAGGGAGGGAGGTCCAGAGCGTCAGACCCCTCTGGACCCGCGGTGGCGCCCACCTCCAGGATCTTGTTCTTCTGGCCCTCGTTGACTTTCCCCGCCAGGCAGCAGTGGGCCAGCGCGTTCTGGATGATGTGCTTGTTGGACTTGGCGCTCGGTTCCTTGTACAGCCTCGGCCCTGATCGAGAACAAAGGACAGCGCGCCGTGATGAGGCCGTTGCCGCGGCAACGTCTCCGCCCCGCCTCACGGGAGTCGAGCCGCGAGACGTCCCAGGCGGCGTCCGTGACGCCGCCCCCCCCCGGTCAACACGGAGGAGCACGCGCCAGCGCCCTACCCGTGTACTCCGTGTTGGACGTGACCGAGGACGTGGTGGACCCGTTCTCCCAGTCCTTCTCTCCGTTTCTGCTGCTGGAGCGACTCGGGGACAGGAAGCCGTCTGCAGACTCCGGCCTGGAACGCACCAACGTCCAGAGTTAAACGTGAACGGCGCTCCTGGACAAACATCTGAACGCTGAGCGGGACCGTCACAAAAGAAGAAGAGAGCGTGTTCGCTGATACGAGAGTTGGTCTGATGCTTCGCCCCCGCATGCACGAGCGTGGGCGTGTGAGGCAGCTAGGAGACAGACAGCTGAGGCTGCTGCTGCTGCCATCAGATGAATGACAGCAGGAACGGCATCAAAACGTGTAGGCAGGACATCCTGCTGGTTCATGGAGATGGAACCAGTAGATGGAACCAGTAGATGGAACCAGTAGATGGAACCAGTGCTCTTGAGGGGCACAAGACCAGCCAGGTGAACACGTCAGCCCGGGCAAGGCAGCGAGGAACCTACAGCTAGAGGTGACATGTGGGGGAGAGGGTGGGGAGGTGGGGGTCGTGGGGCTCAAACCAAGCATATCAGATACACTTGTTGGTTATCCTTTAACCTGTGTGTGTGTGTGTGGGGGGGGGCTGTGGGGGGGCGCCAGGCCGGCTTCAGCGTGGAGTGTTTAAGGTTTAATAGTCAAGCAGGAACAAACCTCCTCCTTCTCAGCTTAGGAGAGTTCAGAAAGTAGAAGAGGCTGCCAGAGGCTAAGCTAACACTTCTGACACGTGAGCACCAGCGAGAGGAGGAGAGGAGAAGGACAGAGGGCGGGGTTAGTCTGCAGGAGTCTGGGAGGAGCACAGACTTAAAACAAGAAAGAATCCAAATGGTGGGATGATGGTCACAAGTCTGACCAACATCTACATGACGTGAGGGGCTGACGGGGACGTCTGTGTTCCTACTGTGTGTTCACACTAATAACAGCACCTCACCTCGGCGATCTCTTCTCAGAATGAACGCTGTCGCTGTCGCCCAGGGTGAGGGAGGCCAGAGACAGGCTGCAGACTGAGAGAACACGTGTGTGAGATGTGACACGGCACCAGCGTGAGAAAACATGAGAAGCATGCGTGGACGGACTCCTGATACTCTGAGTGCTGCCGCTGACCGTGGTGACGGCCCGGGGTCTCCGTGGTTACCTGTGGCCGCCCTGACGGGGGTCTTGGGGGAGTCCAGGCTGTCGCGGTGGATGGACTTGGGCCGCCCCCGCCTCTGTTTGGCTCCGCTGGTGGCTCGGGGCTTGATGACGGTGTCCATGTCCTCCATCAGCTTCAGCTGCTTCCTCCTGAGGTACTCCTGCTTGATGAACTCCCTCCTGGCCTTGTCCTCCTCCTTCCTGACCCGCTCCTCCTCCGCTTTCAATCTGACGCCGATCAATAAACATCGATACTGAATATTGGCAGTTCTTTCCAGGATCACTGAGAGCGCTGCTGTTACTTTAACTCTCGATAGATGTGGCACGCAGGAGATGAATTGATTTGTTGACAATAATATAAATAAGAGAATTAAATAGAAAACTGTCTTATCTCATATCAACCCAGATGGATATATTCAGAAGGCAACAGAGAATTCAAAGAACTCTGATGGGGGTGTTTCTGATGGGGGGTCTTAACACAACTCCCAGCATGTCTGAGCCCTGCTGACATACCGCGCCTCCTCCTTCTTCTGCTCCAGCTCCGCCTCCAGCTGCATCTTCTTCTGCAGGCTCTCCTTCTCCCTCCTCATCCTCTTCTCCAGCAGCGCGGCCCTCTTCTGAGCCATGTTCTCTTCGGCCTTCCCGTCCTCCTGAGGCAGACAGACCCACAGTCACGTCACTGAGGGAGCGGGGGAGGAGCAGCGCCTCCATCACGCCTCCGTCACACCAGACCTGAGGCCTACCGGACCTCCTGGACCAGGCTGCTGCTCTTATCTGCTCTTCTTCGTGTGAACTGTTGCTCATCCCTCAGCCTCCGCCCCTGCGGTCTACTCACACGCACGCTTGCACAGCTGCGCCTGAATTATGCAGCGAGCCCCACTTCTGTGACCTACATGGGAGCCCCGCTGCAGCGCGCAGCAACAAGCTAACAGCTGAGGAGGATGGGGAGAAGGCTTCAGCCGGACCCACGGACCCTCCCGTTGACCCACGGACCCCCCCGTTGACCCACGGACTCCCCGTTGACCCACGGACTCCCCGTTGGCCCACGGACCCCCCCGTTGACCCACGCTTCTGTCGGCCCACCTTGAAGAAGAAGCCGCGGCACATCATCTGGTCGCCGTCGGAGCCCTCCGCGTCGTCCTGCTGCTCCTCCGGTCCGTCCTCCAGCGTCGGGCCGTCTGGCGGTTTCACGCCCGACAGGGGGACCTCGATCAGGCCGCCCTTGGCCTGGGCCGGGGGCGGGGTCTCTGTGGGCGCCACTGTGAAGGTCTCGGTCACGGGGTGGGACAGGACCTCGGGGACAGAGGACTCCAGGGTGGGCTTGAGACCTTTGAGGACCCGGTCTTGGTCTTGATCCTCGTCTGCGACCTTGGGGTGGGGGTCCACCTCCTGGGTCTGGTCCTGCGGGGTGGGGGAGGAGGAGGGTGGACCGGCCCCCCCCCGCTGTTCTTCTCTTTATCGGTGGTCAGCGGTGCTGGGTTCTGGTCCATGTACACAAAAGAGCAGGCCAAAGGCTGGCAGGGGGAGAAGCGCCGCAGCCGGGGGATGCTGTCCACCGACTGGGGGGCCGTCAGGACCCGGTTGTAGGGGGCCAGCTTGAGCTCGCTTGGCCGCGCGGCGCGGGGGTTGCGCGCGTGGAACGAGGCGGACTTGCGCTTGATGTTGGTCGGGGAGCGGCGGGAGGGCAGGGGGGAGTCGGCGGGGGACGAGGGTCCCGAGGAGCGCGCGGCGGCCCCCGCCCGGCCGTGCCTCTGGGGGGAGGGGGCGGCGTGGGAGGCGGGGATGACCCAGGCCTGCTGCTGCTGCTCCCTCATGGCCATGATCACGTCCTGCTGCTGCGACAGACGCTGCATCTCGGCCTGCAGGAAGGCCAGCGAGTGGTTGAGCTTCTCGATGGAGCGCGTGTACTCGGTCAGGTCCAGCTCGGTCAGCTGGGCGTGGCCCTGCCCGCCCTCCTCCCCCGCCCCGGGAGACTTGGTCCAGCAGCTGCTTTGCTCCGCCCCGTCGGGCGTGTCCGCTTTGCTCCTCCCAAACTTGAAGACCGGGCTCGCCGCCTTGCCTTCCCCCTCGGACTTCCCCCTCTCCTCTCCGCTGGCGGCGCCGTCGCCTTTCCTCTTGACCACGTTGAGGAACACGGAGTGGCCCATCTTCTGCCGATGCCTGGCGAAGGCCGCCTCCACTTTCTTCTTCTGCGCCTCGATGGCCTTGCGCTTCTCCTCCAGCCTCATCCTCAGCTGCACCATCTCCGTGGCCATGGCCTGGGCGGGGTCGCCGGACGGGAGCTGGGCCCGCGGGGGCGCCGCCTGCTGGCGCACGGGGCTGTGCTCGGGGGTCGGGGCCCAGGAGACGGACAGCGGGGCGCCGAAGTCGGAGCCCTCCGGCGTGGTCTTCAGAGAGCTGCTGCTGCACCTCCCAGAGTCGGGCGTGTGCTTCTTCAGCTTCTGCTCGGCGAAGCTGGTCATCTTCAGCCCCGACGGAGACTTGCTGAGGCTGCTGGTGCAGGGACTGGGGGAGTCCAGCTCAAGGTCCATGTTCACAGAGTCCTTCAGAGACGAGTCCTCGTCCAGCATGTCTTCTGTCCTGATGTGGACGCCCGTGTCCACCTCAGTGGTGTCTGTGTCACCCTTCGAGTCCAATTCTGAAAGCGGTTCCAAGCCGCCGGCCCCCCCGTGGTCCTGACTGTGGAGGAAGAACCCGTTCTGGATCCCCTCCGCCGCAGGCCGAGTGGGACTGTGGATGATCTGGAGGGCCTCCTCCATGGATGGCGTCGCCACCACGAGGCTCCCGTGCCCGTTCGGGTAGACGGGCTCGGGCGCCGCGCCGGCCAGGCTGTCCGGGCAGCCCTCCTCCACGATGCCCGCGACTTTAGTGCCGTTAACGGGCTGGAAGGACAGGTTCCGTTTCATTCCCCGGGGCAGGTGCTGGACCTTGAATCCAGAACCGTCGTCGGTGCTGACGGACCTGATCATGCCACGCGTGGAGGAGGGGGGGGCCGAAGGGGAGCTGTCTTTGTCAAAGGGGATATCAAAGGACACCCCGTAGGGCCCCGACCTAAACAGAACCAGAGGGTTACGAGGAGGCGGGACCCTGGTGAGACACACAAAGGGCTTCTGCACGACCTACATCACAAACCTTTTCTCTTTGGGCCAAGTGCCAAGGTTGCCCTCGACAAAGGACATTGAGGTGGATCGCTTGATCTCTCCTAAACGAGGAGAAAAGATGGGACAAATAGATGTTGTGTTGCCATCCATGACATTTATATTTACATGAGTGCATTTGGTTTATAAATTAAGGAACCAAAATGATATGAATAATCAAAAGAATAAAAGCTACCTGAGTTTCGGGGCTGGGGTCGGAGTGGCAAACTGGACAACAGGTAAGAGCACAAGTACATAAATATATCGAAATATTCGCACGGCTTTTTTTCGTTCTGATTTTCTGGATGTATTTTCTAAACGATATACAACTGCTTGTACACTTCTCGAAGCATCTTTGTTGCGTGAAATAAACTTTCCCCTTTGGACCCCTTCACACTGTACCTTGGTCTTTCTGGACTTGGGGGTCTTTCCATGAAGCTTCTCTTGGTTGCCTTGGAAATAGGGATAACTGGCATGTTCTTCAACAAGGATGAGGACTCTGAGGCTAAGAACACACACGCAAATCGATCGATTAATGCACCATCAAATCAAAGTGAAAAATAAATGCTGTGGATTTAAGACTTGCCTGCATATTCGTTGCTCAACAATCTTGGCTTCACGAAGGACGGCTTGATGACCTCAAACCACCCGAAGAGCTCTGCCATGAAAACCAGGTAATTATTCTGTGGAGACATCAACGTTGAATCATGATTAATTATCTGCAGTGAGAAAACTGCACCGCCACAACCCACGGAACCGACCACACAACTGCACCGTGTGCGTTTCGCCAGCAGGTGTCGCTCACTACACCATCGTTTTCAAAATTAGTTCCTATCGTATGTAAATAATTTGTTTTATCATTATAATAGTTTACATGATTAACAGCAGTCAAAGTTTAAATACTATATGAACAGAAGTTGGTTCGTATTGACAGAAAAATACCTGTAGGAGAATAACGTGGTAATTCAGGCATTTACCTCAGCGCTAAAATAGAGGTCAGCTATGTTCTCCCATGTTCTCTGGATAGAAGAGTTCATTTGGTTAATGCTGCTGCACCATGTTGATATCAGAATAGGGTCAACATGCAGCAGGACGCCAACCTGCAGCTTGGACTGTGTGTGTGTGTGCGTTTTTTATTTAGTAACACACATTTTTGTGAGTAATATTAAATCAGCCTTCCCGTCAAACCTGGCGCTTTTTGACTGCAGCGGACAGGCAGACCTAGCTGATGCATGCACAAGTGCTTGCGCATGCATATGGAAAATTGGTGCAGCACAGGCAGAGACAACCTTGCAGTGCGCCCCCCTCCCCATCCTCACTCCGTGGTCTTCAGACAAAGACAAAGCAGCGTGGCTCAGCTCTAAAGGCACATTATTCAAGCCATCAGCAACATTTCAGTCTGCAAGCTACCCCACACACTCACACACACACACACACACACGCACGCATGCATGAATGCATGCGCACACACACACTGGTGAAGGTGAAGTCATTGTTTTAGAGAGCACATTTAACCCTTTTAGATGTTTCCAAAAAGATTTCTCATACTGCAATTTCTTATAAATGCAGGACTGGAACAAACGGTGTTCAGAATATAGAGAATTATTCTACTAACTAGGATGGGCGTGATAAAATAGGTCCCAAGAAAAACAAAGTACGACGTAAAAACAAAGAAAAAAAAAATCTCTATTTATGCTTGTCTGGACGAATGTGGTGGCAGAAGGCCCAGTTTGACCTCTCTCTTCCATCTGTCCTTCTTTCTACGACTGACACACCAGGTGTGAGTGTTATCACTTAATCCCACCAGTCAGCAGCCACGCACACAGACACACACACAGAATCACACACACACACACAAACACGGTTCCTCCAACAACCAATTGCCACACCGCGCCATGTCCTGGCTGGGCTGCCGTTGTTCCTCCTGCCAGCTCTGCGGTGCTGCCAGATCTGTTTGTTCAGAGATTTCCATTTCAGAGTGTTCGTCACCTTCAGGTTGGAACACGATCGGTGTGGAAATGATCCCTCAGGGTTCACTGAGAGGTGGATAAATGGATCTGATGCACTCTATTGGGATACTGCAGATACAAACCCTCCACAATAACTGCACAACGTTCTCTTACCACTGAGTTGCAACACGCTTTACATGAATAAAGAGCTCAAGTGACATGTAAACTGCTTTATCTAATTAAATTAGATGCTGGTTTAGAGACTAAAATACGCTTGACAAAAGAATGTTGGTCCTGCAGCCAGACAGATGGACTCTTGTTCCTTGATTTACTGCCAAATGTATCAGGCTGCCATTAGTCGCCTCATGCTCAAAGAAACTTACAGTCTCTGCCTAAATCAGTCCAGTTTGGACACAAAAACACCCAAAACTCTTATTGAAAATTCTGATTATTACCTAAAATGAGCTTTTACAGGCTTCACTTACTGTGAAACTGACTGCAAATTACTGAGAGAAATGATTAGAAGTAATATTTAAATGGTTCATAGATATTAAAGCCATCCTTAAACAGGAAACTGAAGTGCTTCCTTAGGGAAAAATAATGCTGCCTTCAGGAAAAATGGATTTTATTTCTGTTTCCTGATCCACTGGGGGTTCTGCAGACGTGCTGAAAACTGATTAAACGAAGAGCTCGTAACTGGGAGTAGATGAACCTGATTTACTGCTCCGCTGTTTATTGGAGAGCATGAACGGGGGGGGGGGCTATTGAACACAAAATGAAACGTGCACTAAAACAAAGGCTGAGCATCTGTGCCCACTTCACCCCACATCGGTATTTTAAGTAAAGGATAACACTAGGTCCTCCTGCACGCAGCCTGTGTGCTGGTGCGTGTGTTATCACTCCTCTCCTGTTATCGTCTTCTTTCTCATCAACACTTTTCCTGCTTCCTCCCTCCCTGTGAAATGTCTCAGCTCCTGCTCCTTAATAAGGTCTCCATTAGTGTGACGAGCTACTGGGGGCGTGACGGAGGGAAACTGGGCCAAGGTGACTCCGTGTGACTGGTGCTGCGAGCACCTCCGGCTGCACCGCTGCTTGAGGGCTGCGACGTCCCTGCAGAGGTTTGGTCTTAGTCCTTCTTTGGATCAGGGTCTGCTACCAGCTGCTCCATTTTGTGTGTGCTCATGCAGGTTTTGGGGAGCGTCGACCGAGACGGGTGATGAATGAAAAGCGACGTTAAAACGCTGTGCTGCTCTGTTTCCGGGTCAGTTACCTGTGGCCTGAGCTCATGCGGCGGAAAAGCAGCACGCGCGGGTCTGAGAGGACGTTCGCTCAGTCTGTCCTCTCGGTGACCCGCGTCTTGCGTGTGCTGACCACAGTAGCGCAGAGGACATGCTGAGGTGGGCAAAGTGTCATCCAGAGACACGAGAAGCTTTTAAAATGAAGCCCTCAGCCAAATCTCGGTGGAGTGGACATGCAGAAAGTTTAGGGGGTTCATCATCAAAAGTTCATTACGGGTATACGCGAAGAATATCCACCAGGAAACACAAGAATATGCATATTAGTGTGTCCCGGGGCTCAAGTTTAACCCTTTAATGGGACTCTGTGCTTCTCTCTATCTTAAAGACTCAGCCAAATGATGTGCTCAAACTGGAGGCAGCTAAGACTGTATTTAATGAGCTGCACTGAACAGCAACGCTGCACCACATCTCAGCTGCTTGTTGTGTTGGAAAGATGACCAGTTGTGACCAATACCACCGCCAGACCTTTGGCTGAGCTCAGGTGAACACACACTGAGCTCAGGGGAACACACACTGAGCTCAGGTGAACACACACTGAGCTCAGGGGAACACACACTCTCACACCAGAGCAGAGTGAAGAGGTCACTAAACTATGTGAACAGTGAGACACAGTGAGCAAAAGAGACCAAAAGAGACTACACCAGGGTGATGCGGTGGTACCTTGATGGTGGACGAGGCGTAGAGCATGTCCTCCAGGGTGAAGTAGCAGCAGTCGTTCAGGTTGTCTTTGCAAAATTCCTGAATGAGCTGCAGGTTGTACAGTCGATCGGCCAGCGTCATGTTCTCCTTCAGACACACATCTGGGGGGGATCAGGGAGCATCAGATGTCAGGGCTACAGTCACTAAAAGGTCTGACTTGTGTCTGTGGTGAGCTGCTGTGGTGGGACTGAAGTGTTTTAAAGCCGGCGGCCTCTGGGCGCGGACACGCTGACACAATGAAGTGTTGAGTGATCGTTTGTTATGCTGATGCTCCGGAGTGGGTCCCCAGGTGGACGTGCATTGTGTGTTTCTGTTGGCCTATTATCAACTGATGTGATTAAGTTTGACCGCATCATGATTGCAGTTGACCTTTGACCCGCTGAATGAACAATCCACTGAAAACAAACACAACATGCACGTCAACGCTGATGGCACACGCGCGCGCGAGGGCTCAGGCTGCTCTCACTCCCCTTCTGGGCCCACGCAGCCTCCCTGTTTCACATTTCCATCATGGGTGTCTAATAATCCCATTAGCTGCTTGAGTATTTGGAGTAACTGTTCACTCCTTGTTTGTCAGATTACCTCAGCTTTCTTTCTGTCAGCTGCTGTCTTCTGCTTCTTTGGACTACCGGGCCACAAACCTGCCAGTCCCTCGACTTTAAGCCTTTTTTTAACTCTGATTCCTACACCGCTTGGACATTTTTTTTTCATTTTTTCCAGGCTAAGCATCGAAATGCGCGTAACAAAGGGAGCCTTGCCGCGCTCGGCGTACTTTTAGGTTTTCCTGCAGCTTGCAACAACCTGCAGACACAAGCGCCGCTGCAGCCGGTGTAAGCTCCTTACCGCTCAGTTGCAGCAGCTGAGGGCAGTAGAAGTGCAGCAGCGTGGCCAGGGCCGAGCCGTCTGTGCTGTCCTTGAGCAGGTTGTCCACGGGGGGGATCCAGGGGACGGGCTGGGCCGAGGCCTGCTCCTTCCTGTAGCGCGCCTGCGTTGTACAAAGTGCACAGCCGTAAATCAAAACGTGTTGCGTAACCTCACCCCACCTACACTCACGGTCTGGACTTGTAACTACGGTGACATGGTCGCGCGAGCGTCGTGCAGTGATGCGACCAACACAACAGCGGTGTTGTCTCTGCCACCCTATCCTGTCCGATCCTGGTTTAAATACACACTTCATGCACCAGTGAAAGGATGTTGTGATATTCTAAAGGTTTCTTCAGTGTTAACGGCAAAAAAGTGCCTGTGTGAACAACCTACACCTGCTTCTTTAAAAGCCCTTTCTTACAGTGAGAACTAACACCAGGGGCTTTGAACCTATTACACAAAGTTCCTAGACAATCAGTGAAGTTAAATTCTAATGAATGTTTATTCTTCCTTTTTCTTCATAAGTCTTTGGGATCAAAGATCTGTTCAGTGTTTTTCTCCAACCATGCCGAATACCTCTGACAAAGCTCAAACCAGGAAACAGACAATTGGGATGTGAATGTAATGACACGCATTAACGTCTGCATACCACAGATGTGACTTCATGTAACCTGCAGATAAATGCTCACAATGAACAAGTATACTGGACTTATCATGTCATTTACAATGTATCGCATAATATTAACAGTAATCTTTTTTTTTTTTACTCATTCTGCCAATCAAAAATTGGGAGATGAGGCTGCATTTAAGTGAACTTATGATGCGAATGTGAGAAAGTGATGTCAATAAGCAGACATGATAGTAAATGAGTAGAGAAGGCCGTAACAGTGGATACATGGAATGAAAAGCATAACGCTCATTAGTTGACTTACAGGCACAAGCTTCATGTACCACTTGGTTGGAGACTGCAACAACACACAAAAATACAACAACAAAGACACACCTGTTAGAGGGATTTGTTAGTAATGCGATTAGTAATAAAAGGAGAGAAATGACGGCTTTAAAGGAGAGAATCTGGGTTATCGGGAGTGCGGGAGAGGCAGCCCTCGGGGCCAGAAGGCAGAGGAATTATGCTTAAACTATTCACACGAGCAGCTCTGCAGGATTCACCTGAAGAAACCACCTCTTCAAGTGTTCATTTACATAAGAAAGCCTAAAAGCAGGCAAATGATGCTTTTAACCGCGATAATTCTGCACCCGTGTGACCAAAGTAAGTAATCAAAGAGAACAATAGCTACTATTTGCTGTTAACACCTATGAAAATGGCCTGACAAAACAGAACACTCAATTAGGTTAATTCAATAATTAAGCTTATTAAGGACAACAAAACAAGGTTTACTTGTATTTACTTTTAAAGTGTTGCGTAAGAAACTGACTCAGGGTCAAAATCATTACGACGGCTTGAAGAGAACTGTTGGATTCTTATATTCAACAAAATGTTTGAGCAGCAAAAAAAAAGCTCAAGGTAGAATTTAAGCACAAGCAACATTCATCTTTCATTCGTTTATCTAGACCTTTCATGTCACTTTGTTTTTGAAGTGATATGTGAGGAGTTGCTGTTGCTTTTGAGTGCTGGAGGACAAAGGCTGAATACCAACTCCTCAATAACGGGTCAAACCCATCTTTTAATAACTCAAACACGCCTCTTATCCACGACTCACGGAGATGAAGCGACGCTGCAAGAATGCGGGCTCTCAAATAGATCCAAAACCCTGAAACAAACCCCAGAACATGGTGTTACCTTCACGGTCCTCCACCTCCCATCCCCTCTCACCCCTCCCAGTACAGCGCTTTAATAATAAAAGAGCATAACCGCCACGGTGGGCTGAGCTGTGTTGATGGGGCACATCTCTGACGACGTGACTCACACTGCAGCAGTGCTGCGAAAGCAGAGGGGATAAAGATCTGGAGCCAAGA
>CAJVRN010000030.1:1970000-2140000 GCA_911728415.1 Lagocephalus sceleratus | reverse complement strand
CCACACTGGGGCATACGTCTAAAAATGGACAGCTTCTGCCTTCTTTCTTCACGCCAACTCGGCTGGACACGGAAAAGCTCTCAGCTCTTTATGGCTCTTTGGAAGGTCACTGCCAGCACCACACTGTAAAATGAAATAAATCAGCGCCTGTGAGGGATCTTCTTAAGCTCATTCAGATTGAAGTCCAAAGGACAAAAAAAAAAGTACAACAAAACTGAGTGTGCGATCTGGCATCAGATGTGGGGGGGGGCTTTAAGCTCCATACCTCCGCCTGTTCAGATGCTCCAAAACCCAACGTAGCAATTACACAGAAACCTCAAAGCTATCGGCGCGGTTGACTGGTCATCAGCCAGAGGACCTGACCCTGGAGATGGGGCAGGACCCGCCGCTCCCTCGCACCCTTCTGAGCTTAAAGCAGCCTGCTCCATCTCAGCACGGTGGAAGTGCAGCGGTGGGGAGGCGCCGCGCCTCTCTACTTCAGGTTCACGACACCTTTGCTCTCTTTCATGTCACGCTCAAGTTGGAAAATAACATACGAGGGATGGAAAGTGTTGCAGGGCGATAAAGTCCTGTGGAGCGATCAGGCTTACGTAGGCGTGCTCGCGTCCCTGCCCTGCTCCCATGTCACATGTGGCTTCAGGAGCCACCCTGGGGCTTCCACATGCGCTGTCCACACGTGGGGGTGTTTGGGGTTCATGAACAAAAGCTGCAGACAAATAAAACCCGGTCAGCCTGAACGCGTCCCCCGTCCCCCCGTGCTGCAGAGCCTGGGAGAGGCTGGCGTCAGCAGACTCGCCGTGACTCCATCGGACGGGTTTCTCTTCCGCTCTCTGATTATGAGACCAACGACAGGTCGAGGACGCGCGACACCGATCGTTTGCGTGAAAGTCTGTTTCTGCTGGTGTGGCCCCGGCCCCCCCCCGTGTGTGTGTGTGTGTGTGTGTGTGTGTGTGTGTGTGTGTGTGTGTGTGTGTGTGTGTGTGTGTGTGTGTGTGTGTGTGTGTGTGTGTGTGTGTGTGTGTGTGTGTGTGTGTGTGTGTGTGTGTGTGTGTGTGTGTGTGTGTTGGCGCAGGAGCGCCGGTGCTGCAGAGGCGCAGAAATGCTGCCTGGCCTGTTTGCCTGAATCCAGCGCTTCAGCATTCTCTCGTTCTCCTCCTCGGAGTGAACCGTGTTCTTGCTGCACATGCGAGCTGTGTACACACACACACACACACACACACACACACACACACATATACACACGCACAGCCTACTGGGGTGTAACCATAGAAACGAAGCGCCTGCTCAATAGGGTTGTGATGGAGAGAACAGAAGGTGGAAGTGTGTTTATGCCTCTTTTTTGCTGCCATACTGTAAATGGGTTTAAATACACTTGGGGATACAATAATAATCTGTACTGAGGGCTGTTTTGGACCAAATTATATGTGCGATTATTATGACGACAGTGCATTAGCATGCAGTTCTTAAAATGTACAGATTTTATACATCATGATTGGAATAAGTGTGGGTCCATTTTCAATTAAAATCCAGTTTCAAAGCATTCTCTAACATCAAACAATCGGCTTTGTGCCTTTTTGACAGAACAGACCTGAACAGAGAAACCATCCGGCCGATAAAACACAGAGTCCATCCAAGGTGCAGTTGCTGTTTCTGTCAGGATCCACACCGTCAAACTGATGCACAGCGTGCCAGAGCAGCCCCATGACCTATTTTCTACAGGTTTCACACACCAGTCATGTGTGAACATATAGATCTCACTTCATACAAGACAAAAAAAACATAAATAAACTACATTATACACACACACCTCTAATTCTGTGGCATAATAGGAAAAAAATAACCCTTTTTTTTTTAATTCCATGTGCATTCTGTCTTTTCTTTTTATATTTTAAATGCCTCAATCAGTGTCCATGGCAACAGAGGACACTGAGGACGACTGTGGCATCAGACATTTAATGATGTCCTGGCGTGGTACGGTGGGATGTTAACAGGACCATCGTGACAGAACCGCTTAAAAAAATGGAATTAGTGAACTTCATTTTCAGGGAGATGTCTCCATTACCTGCAGGTTTTCGCTGAACCGCCACGAACACGGATTCACGTCACGGCCTTAGCGGCGGGACCGCGTCGCTTTCGCATCCTTGGCCCGCCTCCACGTCCCTCTCAGGCAGGAGGCGCGTGGGCAGGCAAGCGGGCGGCGAGCGCGGTCCCAACAGAGGCAGGCGGCGTCGGCCGGAAGCACCTCGGCGGACGTGCTCGGCTCTGACACTCGTCAGACGCAGCGCGAGCGGCGCCGGACCTGAGCGCTGAGCGGCAGGGCACGCCCCCCCGAACAGCCTTCAGAGCTGCTCATCCCGAGAGTTGTGACGACGAGCTGGAGCGCTGCTTCACGGGAGCTGTCAGGCATCGACATCAGAGGCTGCTGGCGCTCCCGTGGGAGCCCCCAAACTCCTTTGAGCAGCTCAGCGCGCAACAAAAGCTCCTCCTGAACTTCCTCCTGAAACGTCTTTCCCTCCACTCCCGAGCCCCCTCAACGTCGATGGACCCCGTCAACCTTCAGCGATGCTGCAGCAGCTCCTGAATAATTGATGGTGACCCTTCTGATCTGTCACTGTCAAGAGTGTGTGTGTGTGTGTGTGTGTGTGTGTGAGTGTGTGTGAGAGATGAGCTTGAAGGTCAGCGATATGAGCATGAGTGTTTGTCAGTGCCAGACTGGTACTGAGGGATACAGCAGGATCAGGTAATGTTGAATATGAATCTGATCAATCTACGGAGAGGTGGAGAGATGATGAAAGAGAGGGATGCGGTA
This sequence comes from Lagocephalus sceleratus, assembly GCA_911728415.1. Taxonomy (NCBI): domain Eukaryota; kingdom Metazoa; phylum Chordata; class Actinopteri; order Tetraodontiformes; family Tetraodontidae; genus Lagocephalus; species Lagocephalus sceleratus. Next base: position 2,137,191 of record CAJVRN010000030.1, on the reverse strand, counting down.
AGAGGAATATGTAAAGGGAGGGATTGAGGGATTTAGGGATGAAAGCTGGAATGGCAGACAGGAGGCTGGTGGAAGGCACCTTCACGCGCGCACAGGAAAAGGCTTTAGTGGTAGCGGTGCCATGGGGAGAGCAGCAGTAAAGCCCTGACTCAGCTCTGGCTGGACAGCAGACTCCCAGCGAGGGCACCTCAGACTCATCTCAGGCTCCAGCTGCACTTGCAGCTTCTTCTCGACTATCACTGTCGACTGGTGCTGGGGCATGTGCCGCCTTCACGGGCCGATGGGCCCGGAAGGAGGCACAAACTCTTATTTAACCACTGGATTTGCATGCAAAGGAAATTAAAAGCAGCAAGCCTCCTCAAACAGACTGCAGGCACGCTGTGAACTAATTGCAGCTCGATTGTGTTTGCGCTGAAGCAACGCAGCCTCCTATTGAGACCTTGCCCAAACAGTGAGGATCCCTCATTAGGCCTGTAATGTCACTCCTGGAGCCACACAAAGACGGATGAGCTCTGAAGATGGAGAGACGCCCGCAGGCCCCCGTCAGCTTGTGCCACTTGAATGTGTGTGCACGCCCTCGCGCGCTGCGCGGCCCCAGACGTCCCCTTTCAACGCGGGCGAGTTACGCGTCCCTCGGTGCAACGCGGCTGACGTGAATGATCAGAACGGTCCCTCGTACCATTTGCAGAGGCCTCTTCCGAAGGTCCCTCTCGGTCACCAGCCTCTCCTGGTCGGTGACGTAGAGCCCGCGCTGGGCCAGCGCCTGGATGACGGCGTCGTGGCCCAGCAGGGGCTGGGCGGCGTCGCTCTTCAGGACCAGGCCGCCGGCCCTGCAGTAGAGGTCGGCGGAGAGCAGGAGGCCGGCCACAGGGGGCTTCAGGTGCTCCTGGTCATACTGGTCTGTGTAGAAGGGCTCCTTCAGGTCTGCTGGGATGCAGTCTGGAGGACACAAAGGGATTACAGACATTAAATATCATCATACACACTTTCACGTAGACATCACAACGTGCCGAGCACACGTGAATATATATAAATAAATATAAGTATAAATGAATAAATAAATATAAGTATGAACCAAAATACACCTGATGTGCCCCAAAACAAAGAACTTTCTAAACCAAACTGCTATTTAAGCAACTCTTTTTTATTTATTGTCTGCTTTGAAAACATCCTGACGTGGTCCCAGTATGCCTGGAGAGACCTCAGCGTTGCCATGGCAACTGCAGCGGGGCAACCTGATCGATTCATCTAGTCTGTATCTGCAGCTTTGAGCTCCCTGGGAACACCCCTCAGTGAGAGGCAGCCTCATCAAAGGCACAGGAACAGAGAGTGTGTGTGTGTGTGTGTGTGTGTGTGTGTGTGTGTGAGTGTGAGAGAGAGAGAGAGAGAGAGAGCGAGCATCACCTGAAGCAGGACCACTACAAGAGGACGGCCTACAGATAATGCAGGGAGAGTTGCCTTTGTCCCGTGACTGTGGATGAGTTAGGTTGCCCTTCCACTCGTCATCGGATGACCGGCGAACTCAGAACAACGCTGAGACCAAATCAATGCTTGTCTGTCTGAGTCAACAAGACCGTGCTGTTCCAAACGCGGCGCTGCTGGTGTCTGTCGCTCCACACGCCTCAACGCGTCCACATTTTGAAAACAGAGACAAACGTAGCGCGTGACGCCGCTGAACGTTCCCCCACCTCCGTCGGTGAATCACCTGCTTCCTAATCCGATCAACACGGCCATCCACAGACGCACTTTTGTTGTTATTTACCAGAAATAAAGATGGCAGCAGAGGCAGACCCCTCGCTACTGGGCTTTATTTTACTATTATTTATGGAGACAAGCCTATTCAAGCGTGGTTGCCTGATGAAATGACCCAACCCGCTCATGTCATATCATTCATTCCAGTTTTGTTTAATACATTAAACCACATTTCGTACACAGAACCAAGCAGATTCTCTGCTGCTGAAGGCTTCTGCTGGGCCCTTGTTGAGGGAATGTGGATGGATTTACCCCGACATTTTCCACGCTGTTCAACCCCGCGGCTCCTCTCCACTCTCCTGGGAGCCCCGCGCTGACAACAGCTCCCCGTGCCGTCGGCGGCGCGGCCCAACCGCGCATCTACCGTGCAGCAGCAGCCGATCTGCGGCGCGGGCTGCACAGATTTGACGCTCTCCCGCACCGCGGTAACGAGGCGGGCGCCTGTGAGCCGCTCGGAACGGCGTAGGCAGGAACCTGGAGATCTGGAGACGCGCCCGCTGCTGCCTCACCCCCTCTCTGGAGGGCTGTATTTTTGGAATCAGCAGCACATGAGCCCTGACTGAACACACAGAGGACCTGGGGAAGCTCTTATGTCATCTGTGGCATCACAACAGCCCAAGATGAAGGCAGTTGTGCGTCGATCTGATGAACAACAAAGGCCTGATATCTCAGGGTGCAGCGATGGCATAAGCGGTCTGAGGGAAATGTGGTTGTAGATGTATCACAGGTGACGTACAGGTGTTGTCCACCCATCAGACCCCGCTGGTGAAGTCACAAACACAATGGGAGGCTCCACGTGGCGGTTTAGCCGTGAAAATGGGGGTGTGATTCCGAGGTGTGGTTCTGGGTCACCTCCACACAACCAAACACTCGTGTGAAAGATGTTTACCGATTTGAATTAAACCACATTCCTTATCAGCTTTTCAGATCCAAACCCCCCGACTCCAAGGCTCTGGCGTTGATCGTGCACATTAATGGAAGTCAGTGTCATCACGTCACAGGGTTCAATAGAGTGACATCATTGAGGCAAGGCCTGACTCCCGAATGTGGGTGTGTGTCATGGATTTAATATTGATTATCAACACAACACAATCTAATTACACCTGGCTTAAAGAAACACGACCTAACAGTGATGGACAACACTGCTTTTGTTTGCTTTTCCTAGAAGGAGCACATCCTGTAATCATGGGTGTGGGTGTGTGTGTGTGTGTGTGTGTGTGTGTGTGTGTGTGTGTGTTGGATGAAGGGTGAGGGTTGAAGGGTGTAGGTGAGGGTGAGGGATGAAGGGTGAGGGGTGTAGGTGAGGGATGAAGGGTGAGGGTGAAGGGTGTAGGTGAGGGTGAAGGGTGAGGGATGAAGGTTGAGGGGTTAAGGGGTGAGGGTGAGAGATGAAGGTTGAAGGGTGTAGGTGACGGTGAAGGTTGAGGGGTGAAGGGGTGAGGGGTGAGGGTTGAAGGGTGTAGGTGAGGGTGAGGGTGAAAGGTGAGGGGTGAAGAGGTGAGGGGTGAGGGTTGAAGGGTGTAGGTGAGGGTGAAAGGTGAGGGGTGAGGGATGAAGGTTGAGGGGTGAAGGGGTGAGGGTGAGAGATGAAGGTTGAAGGGTGTAGGTGAGGGGTGAAGGGTGAGGGATGAAGGTTGAAGGGTGAAGGTTGAAGGGTGTAGGTGAGGGTTGAAGGTTGAAGGGTGAAGGGGTGAGGGTGAGGGGTGAGGACCTACCTGTCCCGTAGGCGGAGGCCACCAGCCACCTCAGGCTGCAGCTGATTTTGGCCCTGGAGAAGTCGTAGTGCTCGAAGGACCTGATGGCCGGAGCCACGAAGGGCTTCTTGGCGTCCCTGCCGTCCTGAACCTCCCCCATCTCCCCCCTCGTCGCCCCCCTCAGCCCCGGGAAGCACAACGGGGAAGCATCCCGCTGGAACCCCTCGGAAGACACAAAGCGACGGCAAAACGCGGGGACGCGGTATTTCCGAGGACTACTCGCGGCTTCTCCCAGTCATGGAATCCCGGTGCGGCTGCGTTGGCTGGTGCTCTTCGGTGTGGCGGACACAATGCGGGGCTAGTCCCGCAGCCCCGCATCCGCTCTGCGGTCTGGGAACGCCTCGGACCCGCTCGGGGGGCTTCTCTGCGGCTTGAGGGGGTGAGAACCGCCCCCGGGCTGGAGCGGCTGCGGGGTCCGTCCCATAGCTCAGCTTCAGCGGGGGCAGATGTGCCCTCCGGAGCCAGGTGTTCCCGTCAGCATTCCCCGCGTCTCTCCCGCCTCCCGGAGCCGTCGTGCGGTTTTCCTGCAGCACCCCGCCAGCCCCGCATGCGCCGCAGCTGCGTTCAGGGACCATCGGAAAGTCAACCTTCGCGAGGCGTTCGCCGGTTCAGCCTGTGAAACTAACGTGTTGTTTTGTTTTCAATTATAGCATGCGAGCAGCATACTTGCATCTCCGTGGTTTCTCCGCAAAGTAGTCTCCACAACTTACGTGTTCTAAAGTCATTTTAAGAATTGTTGTCAATATTATAGCTGATGAACTAATGTGTTGGAGATTTCCGTAAGAGCGTGAATGCACACGGACAGTCGAATAGCTATTAAAAACAAAAAGGCAAATGGGTCTATTTGCAGAAATTCCAAAGTAATTGAATGAATGTGTACTTTTAACAAGCATTTAAACAAAGAAAAGGAAATAAATTACACAAAGGAGAACCGAGTATTCCACACCGCAGGCTGGTGGCGCTGCGAGAAATACATTTCCCGGTCGGCAAAGCGGGGTGACGTCACATCCCTGCGCCGGTCATTGTTTTGAATCGTTGGAAAATGTTGCGTGGAGGTAATGTTGTTCGTTTTTGTGTCACGTTTAATCAACACGTCGTTTGCTTTTAGTCCCTTATGGGTCCGTTGTGGCTGATCTGTGGTGGGTTAAAATTAAAAGACAAGAAGGTCCGTGTCTAAGAGGGTTTACGGGGACCCAAAACTCGTGGATATAAGAGTTGGGTAATGTCATGTCACAGCAAAAACACCCAGGTATAAATGCCTAAAATCGCAGCAGTTTTAGTTTTATGAAGTTGTGGTTACGAAATTGAATTAGTCTAAGCTTTTTGATTAGGACTGAGCTCAAAATGTTCATGCCAAGAGCCTTGAAAGTGAAGAAGCCCGTAGAGAGCACAAGTCAGGCCAAGAGGAGTAAAGGAGAGCACCAGACAGGGACAGAAGATGGACAGAGTTCAGGCCCGCCTGTCCAGAATGAGGACACGCGGGACAAACTGGACCAGCACGCCGACACAACGGGGTCTGGCCAAGGCACCGAAGCGCAGGACGAGGAAACCAAAGCAAGCAGCGAGGCGCAGAACCCGGCCTCGGGCGATTCTGAGGAGGACGAGGAACCAGTCAAGTCTTTTAAAAAGTTACAGCGGTGGCCGGAGCCCGGAGAGCCCGTGTGCGTGATGTGCGGCCGCTACGGCGAATACATCTGCGACAGCACCGACAACGACGTGTGCAGTCTGGAGTGCAAAGGCAGCCATTTGGTCCAGATGGGCATGGGGACCGGAGGAGAGGTGTTCAACAGCAAGGGCTGCGCTGAGGGCAAGAGGACTCGACCAGCGGCACACGGTCACGCAGCCAGCGGGGGGGAGCTAGACTACTCCTACAGGGAAGATCGGTTCATATCGGGGCTGACGGACGAGCAGGTGCAGAGGATTAAGCAAGAGCTGGGCATTGAAACCCAAGGGCGCGACGTCGCCAGGCCCGTCCTGGAGTTTGAGCACTGCGGCTTTCCCGCCACGCTGAACGGCAACCTGAAGAAGGCCGGCTATGAGTCGCCCACGCCCGTCCAGATGCAGATGGTGCCCGTTGGCCTCGGGGGCAGGGACGTGCTGGCCAGCGCCGACACGGGATCGGGGAAGACCGTGGCCTTCCTGCTGCCAGTGGTCACCAAGGCGCTGGAGGTACGGTAGCACGGAACCTCCGCGGCGGCTCCGCATCATCTGGGCTTTGCCGGGTTGTCTTCGTTTGCTGAGTCTTCACGGATTAAGCCGATTAAACCACTCACAACGGTAGACTGCGTCAGCTGCAGTGAATTGCTGTGTGCCCTCAGAAAGCAGCCCACGGTGCGACGGGGCCCGTGGCCCTCATCCTGACCCCCACCAGGGAGCTGGCCATCCAGATTGAGCGTCAGGCCCAGGAGGTGGTGGTGGGCCTCCCCAACATGAGGACTGCGCTGCTGGTCGGCGGCATGCCGCTCCCGCCGCAGCTCCACCGCCTGAAGCGCATCATCAAGGTGCAGTCCGCTCCTCGCGTCGTTCTTTCGTCGCGTCGAGCCTTCGCCGTGCCCTGACGTGACCCCGCTCCGTCCCGTACAGATCATCATCGCCACCCCCGGCCGGCTCCTTGAGATCTTAAAGCAGAAGGCGGTGCGGCTGGACAGAGTGAAGGTGGTGGTGATCGACGAGGTATCGCAGACGCGAGTCGGCGTTTGATGTTTTCCACCAGCGCATTTCAATAACACACACTTCACTTTTATTTTGAAAAACCAGAAATCTCTCACTGCGGACATGTTTCAAGGACGGCTTGTGCGCTCTGTGCTTTAGGTGGACACCATGCTGAAGATGGGCTTCCAGCATCAGGTGCTGGAGGTTCTGGAGCAGGTGCCGGAGGAGCGGCAGACGCTGCTGGCGTCTGCGACCATCCCCGCTGGGACCGAGGAGCTGGCTGCTCGGCTGGTCCACGACCCGGTCCGCATCGCCATCGGAGAGAAGAACCAGCCCTGCGCGAACGTGAGGCAGATCGTGCTGTGGGTAGAGGAACCCTCCAAGAAGAGGAAACTCTTTGAGATTCTGAATGTAGGTTTGTTGTTTGTTTTAGACGAGACTCTGATCCTTGTGTTTTTCTCTGATCTGAGGGCGGATTGTGGGCGGAGCCGCGCTCCAAAGGCTCGTTTTCATAAAGCAGGTTTTCATCTACGCGCTGGTACCAGCTCAAGGTTCCGTTCACCGAGCGTTTAGACGTTGTTATTCCTTTGCTTAAGAAAGCAGCCTCCCACCGAACTAAATTTAGCCAGCCATTGCTGCGGCGCTGGCCCGTCTGGAGGAGACGGGTGGGCCCTGAGCCACGGCCCCGCTCCAGGAATCCTAGCAATGGGCTGCACCGCTGACACAGGGAGGAGAAGCCTCTTTTGGAAAACACCTTTAAAAGTGTCTCCATAATCTGAACAAAATCTTGTATTTGTTTGTAATCTCTTCACTAAACCAAGTTTTCCCTTTGCAGGACTTATTGAAGCTCGGGTGGTTTAATCCAGACAGACGTAAAGAGGGAAAGAGTCTTTCAGAGAATCTTAAGCGATTTGGTGTTTGGACTTTGTTCTGACCAAAAGTCATCTCTTGTGAGTAACGGCAGCAGCAACAGCACGAATTAGTCCTCCGTGCAGTCCAGACACCGGCGACGTGAGCTGCTAATGACAAAAGACAGTTGAGGCAGATAAATCTGTCAGGAGCGGATAGTGATGGAGGACAGCAGCGCGGACGTGCTGAAGACAGACGCAGGAGCCCAAACAGGCTCCAGACAGCTGCAGATCAGCAGACATGCACGGGGAGGACGGCACCGACACAAGGGACTCCTCTTCCTGCAGCTCTCTTTCTCTGGGCTGTGTGTGAGATGTTCCACTAGCGTGGTGTTTACCCAGCGGGGACCAGAGGGAGTGTGGAGGCAGCTTGTGCGTCACTCCAGTTACACCCCATCTCGCCACGGTAACGTGTGTGTTTCAGGACAGCAAGCTGTACCAGCCTCCCGTGGTCGTGTTTGTCGACTGTAAGCTGGGCGCCGATCTGCTGTGCGAGGCGGTCGCCAAGGTGACGGACCTCAAGACCGTGGCCATCCACTCCGACAAGAGCCAGTGGGAACGAAACCGCATCCTCAGGGTGAGCACGGCTGGACCGTCGCTCTGCACGGGTCAGCGCCACGGCACAGGGACACAAAACACAGAGACAACACCCAGTGAATTCAGACAGGGCGTGAGGACAACCACAACACAAACAACCACAACACAAAAACCACAACACAAACAACCACAACACAAACACCCACCACAAAAACACCCACAACACAAACAACCACAACACAAACAACCACAACACAAACACCCACCACACAAACACCCACAACACAAACAACCACAACACAAACACCCACCACACAAACACCCACCACACAAACACCCACCACACAAACACCCACCACACAAACACCCACAACACAAACACCCACCACACAAACACCCACCACACAAACACCCACCACACAAACACCCACCACACAAACACCCACAACACAAACACCCACCACACAAACACCCACCACACAAACACCCACCACACAAACACCCACCACACAAACACCCACCACACAAACAACCACAACACAAACACCCACCACACAAACACCCACCACACAAACACCCACAACACAAACACCCACCACACAAACACCCACAACAGGAGCCCCAGCGTCGTCGGTCCATACGTGCTGGTGATTGTAGGATGATTTCGTATGTGCGTGAGCGATGACGGCGGTTTGTTCTCAGGGTCTTCTGGACGGGGACTTTGAGGTGGTGATCAGTACCGGGGTCCTGGGTCGAGGGCTTGACCTTGTCAACGTCAGACTTGTGGTGAACTTTGACATGCCCAACACGATGGATGAGTACGTCCATCAGGTCAGTGGTGACCAGGACAGATACCTGCGCTCGTTGGGTCAGGGCTGCTTTGGGGTCGTGACCCTAAAGTGATCATCTATGGTTGCCCCCCGTCTAGGTGGGCCGGGCGGGTCGGCTGGGACACAGAGGAACCGCCATCACCTTTGTGAACAACAACAACAAGAGGCTGTTCTTGGAGGTGGTGAACAGGGTCAAGCCCACCGGCTCCATCCTGCCCCCGCAGCTCCTGAACTCGCCGCACCTCCACGAGCAGCAGAGGAGGCAGAAACAGAGAGCCAGGCACGGGTGTGGTGACGAGCTGGTCACCAGAAACAGCCTGTTGGACATCATCAAGAAGCACGACCGCCACAAGAAGTGAAGCGCTTCAAAATACTCTGTAAAATATAAATATTTCCGTTGTGGTTTATTGAATAAATACATTTTTGCGCATTCTGAATAAATGTGTTCTAAACACAAAGATGGACTGTCTTTGTTTATGGTGGAGTGGAAATGTCCAGAGGGACATGAAAGCAGCACAGTTTTATCGCTGGAACGTTAGTGAACGTATGACCGATGCCTTCAGGTTCTTGGCTAATAAGATATATAAGATATATTTAATTTATAGATTTATTTTAATACAGATACAGATTGAGGTGTAACTTATGAGTCTGTCTTAGGAGATGTGGCACTAGACAGACTAGTTATTAGGACTACCTCTAGTTATCATGTCATCAAACACATCCATGGACACCCACAACGTCTTAGCATCAAAGATCTGTTCTCGCCATGTTTAAAGGACAACTAGCAGACCACTGAGGAGAACATTAAGATAAGTGGTCTTCCTTTTAACCTCCTGAGACCCCGGCTCTTTTGTGATATACATTCTTAATTTATCTTTGCTCTTTAGGATCACTGGGACCTGATGAAGTATCAAGTGAGATGAGTGGTTTTTCCCCACATACGAGGAAAATCAGTCTAAATCTGTAATAATATGATGTTTAAGGGTCCTTGTATGTGGACATCTGGCCCCGTACTAAGAAGAATGAACTGTTATACTATAGATGACCCAAAATCTAATGTTTACATATGTGGACACCAGGAGGACGAGGAGACATTTTAATGACGATGAGGTATCTTTAATAGCAGAGTAAGAGAGTACTGTGGCTGTGTGGTAGTGAAGGTGACAGTGATGGTGAACACCTATGGGACCTGGTTGAGGGTCTTTGTTAGTGCATTAACCTATAGGTATGGGACCTGGTTGAGGGTCTTTGTTAGTGCATTAACCTATAGGTATGGGACCTGGTTGAAGGTCTTTGTTAGTGCATTAACCTATAGGTATGGGACCTGGTTGAGGGTCTTTGTTAGTGCATTAACCTATAGGTATGGGACCTGGTTGAGGGTCTTTGTTAGTGCATTGCTTAGTGGGATGGTTAATGTGGAATTTCTAACCCAAGTGTGAGATTTCCCCCTGGAGGTCAAAGCCGAGAATGCGTCTTTTCCCCTTGAATACACCTGTGTATGAACTCTTCTGATGATCTTTCCTCACCTGTGAGGGAACATAAGCCTTGTTCACATTTCATTGTTTCAAGTAATTTCCAGTTGATAATATTGATAAAATTGTGTGCTGTTCTTTGGTAATTGTGTTGTGTTTGGGGTTGTGGGCTGTCCTGTGTCTTTGCTGAGTATTCACATTTATTAAGGTTTAATGAAGGCGGCACAAGGAAGTAATGACTTAAATTATACTAATGCAGGTAAATATATGCCTTGAAGCAAAGATCCACTAAAGTAACATAATGATAATGGGTGCATAATAGGAAAAAAGCACAGCTTCAATAATGATGATAAATAGGGGATTAATTCTAAAGTTAGCTAGGAGCCGATGTCGGGGACAATCAGCTGATTAATTTGCTATTTGGGCCAGAATGAACCAGCCTGAGATTTGAGCTGATTTCTGACCAACCAGAAGCAATATTAATTAACATTACATAAGCTTCAAACAACCTACGTCATTCTGTTTTCCGAGAATTATTATTTTTACTGATATTTTATTATGATGTTGATTTCTGAGTCATTTAATAATTGAAGTGTGTGTGTGTGTGTGTGTGTGTGAGTGTGTGTGTGAGTGCATATTGTATGCATATTATGTACATAAAGGGCCTATGTACATGTCAATAGAGTGGCAGCAGCCCTCCCAGATAAGAGTGGGAAAAATGATAAGTCTATTTTTACTAGTTCAGTTCTAAATGTTGTTCTAATCCACTAGTGTGTGTGTGCCTCCATGTAAGATAGATTTAGCAAAGCACGTGCCTACCAGCTGATTGTGACGTGAATCTCTCCAGACAGTGGAGGAGGGCTGCACCAGTGGGGACGATCACCCCATCGTGGACTGTCGCCAGGGCAGATTAGTACACTTTTAGTCAATCTGCGTCACAGGAGTTGAGGTATCGGGGTGCGGAAAACCTCACGGCAGAACATGTGAAAATCTGGGTTTAAAGCATAAAGACGTGTGCAGCACAGCCCGTCAGTTCTCCATCTTCACGTGCACGAGTGCACACTGAGGACCAGAACACACACGCTCCAGCCCCCAGATGAGGACACCAGGGGGTCACGACCCTGACCTGCCCCAGAAGGGCCCACCGAGGAGCACCAGCGCCGCCGTGTGGAGCCGCAGTTCGCCTGCCTCAGGACCATCCGCTCCAGGACCGCAGACCTTCAGTGCTCGACTGTGCTCCTCTCAGAGCTGCAGCTCTGTGTTCACCCGCTCGTGTCCTGATGAATGCACATCACCCTGAACACATAAGCAGCCACTCTAGTAGCAGTAAATATAATAATGATATAATTTAACGGAGATAGAAGTCAGTGAAGAGGTAGTTCAATGCCGTACCACCACTATGGCAACAATGAGGCTTCAAGCATTTACAGATAAAATGAAAAAGTGGTGAAAAAGTATAAAAGATAAATAGCTTCACAAATATTTTATACAACTACAATTTTTTTCTTTCGAAAATTAATGTTTCTCTTTATGAATGCAAATTTATGCATTTTGCTAAAATACTCAAAAGCAGCTGGAGCGCGTACACCAGGGGTCTCCAGGTCCCCCCCCAGAGGGGCCGTGAGGCTGCAGGTTCTGGTCCCACCAGTCCAGCTCACCCAGTTTGACCAGTCAGCTGTTGAAGACTCAGATGAGTTGATGAAGTGAGTCCAGTCTGGTGCTGCTGCTGCTGGGTTGGACCAGAACCTGCAGCCTCACGGACCTCTGGGGGGGGACCTGGAGACCCCTGGGGGGACCTGGAGACCCCTGGGGGGGACCTGGAGACCCCTGGGGGGGACCTGGAGACCCCTGGTCTACGTGGTCTCATGTCGTGTCGGGACGACGAAGTCACTACTGGACACGCCCACTTCCCAGCACGCCCCTCACCCGTGTCTCTTTTGGGCTGTTGACGTCATCATGTCTGGATGCACACAGGATTGTGAGCTGTCAGCCCCACCCTCCATGCGTCTGAAGGGGGGGGCTCTTAGCCCCACCCTCCATGCGTCTGTCTGGGGGGGGGGGCTCTTAGCCCCACCCTCCATGCGTCTGTCTGGGGGGGTATCAGCCCCACCCTCCATGCATCTGTCTGGGGGGGTGCTGCTTTTAGCCCCACCCTCCACGCTGAGCCCCCCCCCCACAGATGCAGGCGCTCAGGACCCGCACCGCCCTTTCTCGTGTTTTTGTACTTTGATTGTTAGTGACGTGGAAACATGCTGATAGTTCAACACAAGTGTTTGAAACTGCGATTATATTTGATCAACCATCGAAGAAACCCGTTTCTTTAAAATCAAACTTAATAACCTAATACTCCATATGAGACACGTTTACTGTAAAATGGAAAAAGAAATGTTGCAAACCGGTGTTGATGGGATAAAAAGCCTCTTTTCAACAATGTGTGTCTGTTTTAGATGCGCCGTGCAGGAGCGCATGTGCCCTATTTTATTTTGAAAGTGCGCACCGGAAGTCACTCTTAAGCGCATTAGTCGCTCAGATCTGCTTCAAAACGGCCCGTTCCAGTGCCCCCCCTCCCCTCAGATGTGTTTAATTGGACCGGTTCGTGCGCTCTCCGGCTCCGGAGGACCGCCCCTGTCCCGGCCCAGACTCCGCGGCGCCCCTCCTTCCCTCCCCGCTTTATTGAGCGTCTCCCGTTAGACCCGCATCCCCGTGCGTCTCCCGCTAGACCCGCATCCCCGTGCGTCTCCCGCTAGACCCGCATCCCCGTGCGTCTCCCGTTAGACCCGCATCCCCGTGCGTCCTCCGTCAGACCCGCATCCCCGTGCGTCCGAGCGCATCCCCGAGGAGGAGCGTCCTTTTGGAGCGACATGCTGGGCAGTAAGGCCGGGGGGGGCCAGGCGCTGGGGAGCGGAGCCGGGACGTCCAGGAGCATCGACCCTCTCAGGAGCCTCGGTCAGTGCGCTTCACGTCCCTCCGATCGAGCTTCAGATCCGGTGCTGGCTCCTCTGGATCTGATTTTAGCTGATTAACGAGGCCTTGATGGGAATGAGAGACCCAGCAGACAGGACCAGTACGACCCCGTGGTGCTCTAACTGGAGTTAATTCGGTTATTGCCAGTTCAACCAGCTTATAACAGCCTCCTGTGATGCTCTTTCTAAAGGCAGTCAGGTTTGGGTTTTTATGTTTAAATTGCATTTTTAGAAAGTCCAGTAAGTTCAGGTCCATACTATTGATCCAAGAGTGTGTCTTAATGAGGGAATAAAAGGCACGCTTTGACTGATTCTGTGTTTTTGTGGAACAAAATTGTAACAACATGATATGACGCAGGATCATTTCTCTTATTAAAAGTCACCGCCTGCAGACATAGAAAGGACAGAAATACTCTTTTACAATCCAATATCAGACCTCTGGTTTTGACTTGTTAAAGCTTGTGACTAATATATTTTCTTACCAGTTAATATTGTAATGAAGTAGGAGGGACGTGACGAGCCATCGGGGCTTAGTGGAGGGGGGGCGGGGTTAGGCTGAGCAGCACTGACTGGTGATTGGGTTCAGTTCCCGGCAGGAATTATTTAAGATTAAAAAAAAAAAAGGTTCACATCATTTTAAACCAGAAACATCCCTGTAATGATATGACTTAATGTCAGTGACACATAGTGTGTCATTCTGACAACAGCTCGTTGAATGCTGCGCGTTTTATACTAACGTGCATCCACAACGTTGTTGATTTACTCTTAAAGAGTTAAAGTGTGGGTCACAACGAGGAGCAGAGGCCCATGGAACATCTCCTGCTTCAACCTGACTTCAGTCCAGAAGCTTCTATGAATGATGAACGGCAGCAAATGTTCACTTCATTTGTTTTTCTGCCTTTTGAATTCTGTGTTTTTGTCTCTTTTTCGGCCGATTTAACCGCAGGAGTGCAGGACGATGAGGACGTGAAGCAGATGTTGCAGGGCTCCAGCATGGTGAAGGTAACGGCTCTCCGGCTCTCCGTCTCACGTCGTGTCACCAAATCGAAGGCAAAGTGCTGCGCTGTGTCTTCAGGTCCGCTCGCCTCACTGGCAGAAGCGCCGAACGCTGAAGCTTCTGGAGGACGGCGTCACGATCTGGTGTCAGTCCCACAAGACGTCCAGTAGGGCCAAAGAGCAGCAGTCCTGTGAGTAGTCCACAGCAGCTCCTCTCAACATCACCTCTGCTCCCTCAGCCCACTTCTCCCGCTTTCTCCTCCTTAGCTGCTAACACCCATGGATGAGCTCTGCTGACTCACACTTAAAACTATAGGGGTCAGGGGTCAGCGTACAGCTAAGGAGAGATAGATAGATGTACAGGGAGAGAGAAGCTCTCAGAGTTGAGTGGCCTATTGGGATTGTCTTGTGCTATCATTGAGGTGTGATGGAGCTTGGCCTCTGGACCTACAAGATCAGAGAAGGATTTTCGAGTGGACCCTTACCCCTCATCCTGACGCTGCTTGACTTTAACAAACACCGTTATCAAGGCACCATCCCTGTCCCACCTGCCTGAACATTACCTCCATTCTTTTAGCTCTTTTATGTGTCTTCTTTATCTTATACGGAGGTTGGCACAGCCAGGACTCAGCAGCGCCCCCTCTGGCCACTCTCACAGCTTGGAAAGGTATCTGGAGTCTCTCAGTTCCCATTTGAGGGGTTCCCCTCCGTTCCTCCTCAGTAAAGTCTTCAGTTGTGTCAGGTTCCTGGGCCGTCTGCTCCTCTCAGCTCGGTCCACACATCTCTAAGGACGTTTAGGTCAGGAGCCTGTGAGGCCCCGAAGGAGCGTCGTAGTAACGTAGCTCTAGGGCAGCCCACCAGCGATTTTGCCAAAGATCTTCATGCTTTGTGTACATCCTTCCTGTTCCCACTGTCCCACACACGGTGCTTGGACCTCAGCATCGGCCCATTTCCCCCAAAAGGGCCATTCCACCCATTTGGAATACGTACAGTTCTAGCAGAGTTTTGCTACTAAAGTGGGTGGATGTCGACCCGTCTACACTTTGCAAGGTTGTCCCAGTCTTCTCCTGCTATGTGAAGATCAAACATCTTCATGTTAGGGTTAATGCTTTGGCCAAACTCTTCTGAGGCCTCAGACCTCCTGTGCTCGTCATTCTTCCCCCTTTTCACGTTTATCTTTGTCTTTTCAAAAATCACTTAATTTTCCCCTTGCTGAAATTTCAAAATCCCAGAAATGTGGTCAGTTACAAGTCATTCCAGGGCACTGTTCTTTTAGTTTCATTGCTGAAAATCTTAAGCCAAAGCTCAGAAATATTTCTTAAGACCATTGCCACATTCTGTGTTCTTGGATTTGTGCACCAAAAGTCTACGCAGAGCTCGGCTATCTCCTCCAAATACTGTGGAATCTGCTTTCCAGATGCTTAAATCAGGCTACACCTGAAGGTCCAGAAACGGGGGTAATTAAACTCACACAGGGTTGCCTTTTAAGACAGAAACTCGGTCAGTTGGCTGAGGGTAAGACGTGGGTACAGAGATCTATTTTTTGCTGTAAATGTTAGACACAGCTACTCTGCCTCTCCTTACTTGATTATAGACCTCCTCTATTCTGAGGCTTCAGAATTGAGCCCAACCTAATGATTAAACAGAGATTACAGGACATGAGGCCTTCTGAGTCAGATGTGGCTTGGACCTCCAGTATTTGCACATGTATACACATACATATATATAAACTTCACTATATATTTGTAGGAACCACCCCACTGGAAAGCTAAGAAACCACTTGTCTTTCAATTTCCAACCACCTTCAGATGTGGTGTGTGTCTTTGTGTGTGTGTGTGTGTGTGCTGAGTGAGGACATATTTCGGACGTGAGGGCATTTTGGCTGGTCCTCACAACTTCCCAGGACTGTTTGAGGGTTCACACCTGGTTTAAACTTGAGGTTAGACTTGGGTTGAGGTTGTGTGAGAGCTCAGGATCAGAGGTCGGGGTAGGGTCAGGGGGTTTGTTGGGATGGTTAGGGTGAGGAGCTGGGTGATTCATTATGTCTATGAAGTGCAAGGATGTGCGTGTGTGTGTGTGTGTGTGCCTTTAATGACTGAATTGTGGGGCTTGATCAGCACAGCCTTTATCAGCTGTAAGCCGAACTGCCAGAGTGAAGGATAATTAATTGCTTTGCTTTGCATTCATCATAAATGTGTATTCGTTAAATGCTTGTCCTTTTCCCCAGTTTCAGTCACGGAAGTGGAATGTATTCTTGAGGGCTGTCAGTCTGAGAATTTCCGACAAATGGCTGGATCCGTGGCTGAGGGCCACTGTTTGACAGTGGTCTTCAAAGGGCCCCGGAAGAGTCTGGATCTCCTCTGCCAGAGTCAGGAAGAGGCCCAGCGCTGGGCCCGTGGCATACGAACGCTGCAGGAGCACGTGGAGAACATGACACAGAAGGAAAAACTCAATCAATATCCATTTGTGTTCATTGTGAACTGTATACTGATACAAATATTGTAATATCTCAGCACATCATGATGAATTTATGTGCATGCAAGTTAGAACTGAAGATCTAGTATCTTCTAGTTTTGTGAAGGGCTTTGCTATAAAATGTCTATAATCAAATATGTTTAGAAAGATTCTTGACTTAATTTTTATATTTTTACTGCAGTGCATCCATTATATGTTCAGTCACTGAAGAGATTAAACTGCTCAAAACATTAGATGGGCAAAGTACACAATGCTAAAGAAATGTTTTGAATGAGACCAGGACATGCTGGAGGGACTACATTTCCCATCTATCCCTGCAGCCAGAGAGGATGGACTTGACTAGCAGTCCCCGTCCATCATTGGGAAGCTTCAAGTCTGTGTTCTGTGGAAAAACATTGCTGCTTCAGTATCTGATGGTTCCTTAACCCCAGTGTCACTTGGATCCATGCCTACCTGAGCCAGGCTGACAAAAACCATGATGATAAAATGAGCTACGATGAGGTTCGGACGCTTCTGCAGATGATCAACATCGACTTGAGTGACCAATACGCTTTAAGCCTCTTTCAGGTAAGTCATGCAAATTTAATTGTGAATCATGTCCAGCATCAAAGGAGGGGGACTCGTGGATTACCATGTACTTCAGTCAGAAGACCGCACGTTTATCTCTTCCTTTTGCTGCATAGAAATGTGACAGGTCTGCTGATGGTCGTCTGGATCACGGGGAGATCGAGATGTTCTGCAGGGAGTTGTTACGAAGACCTGAGCTGGATGCCGTGTTCATCCAGTACTCTGCCAACGGCTGTGTTCTTTCCACTCTGGACCTCAGAGATTTCCTGTTGGACCAGGGTGAGGACGCGTCACTGATCCATGCCCAGAGCCTCATACTCACCTATGAACTGAATGAATGGGGTATGTAACCATGTTTTCACTTCTTCAATATCACCTGATTATGTTCTTTAATCTAGTTGGAATTGGAATTGTCTTTATTGTCATTGCCCAAGTACAAATTCAGTGCAGTCCTTAAAGTGCAGGTTAGGAAAAATAAAACATCCATCCATCGCTTTCTTCCGCTTGTTCCTCCACAGAGGGTTGAGGGGGTGCTGGAGCCTATCCCAGCACATAGGGCGAAGGCGGGGTACACCCTGGACTGGACGCCAGTCAATCACAGGGCTGACACATATAAACAGACAACCATTCATTCTCATACCTAAAGACAATTTAGAGTGATCAGTTAGCCTGATCCCCAATCATGCATGTCTTTGGACTGGGGGAGGAAGCTGGAACACCCAGAGAGGACTGGAAAACAGGAAACAACAACACACCTTTATATTGTGCATATGTTTCCATGATGGCTGTGTTAAGTGCCGCTATGGCTCTGGCATGGAAATTGTTCTTGAGTCTGTTTGTGCAGGTGTCAGTGTCTGCCTGATGGCAGAAGCTCAAAAAGTGAGTGTCCGGTACATCAACCACCAGAGTTTCCAGAATTACCTTACTGGAAGCTAAGGGTCATTTCATACTCTTATTTGGTTCTGCTCAATTTTCAACTTCATAATATTTGACAAACTTTTTCTACTGAGGGCTTTCTCCCATCCGGACTATTTTGGACAGTATCATTAGACTTTGGTGGTCATACTCCATGTGCAGTTGTAACACTTTCAGATTCCCTCTTGTTAAGACTCTTGACAATTGACTCCTCCTCTTTGGTCATCTTAATTTTCTTGCCCATGGGCAAAGGTAGGACTTGCATAATAACGTGGCACACTTTTATACACATGGTCTCTGGTAAAGTAAATAATATGTTCAGCTCAAGGACTAGATGTTACAGTCCCTTGTGACCATTGCCATCTGAGGTGATGGAACCAGGTTCTTTAGCAGGCTAGATGTTGGCCTGCCCACAAATCCTTGGCAGCCAAACCCAACTGGGCAGACCTTGAATGTCCACCCAGGCTTCTTTGTGTCAGTTGCCAGCTCAGAGTACTTGTGGAGCCTTACTTTCATATGCCTCCTCAACTGCATCCTCCCAGGGCACAGTCAGCTTCACTAGGAAGGGAGTATGTATGGAGGAGGTCCAAAGGAAAAGATCAGGTCCACCAGTCACTTCCAGTCTTGTGCCCCTCCTCGTGGGCGGGGGTGTGGTTTGGATCCATGTACATGATCTGCACCCTTTTTGAAATGTGCTTGTTCTTTCTACCCTGTGCAGCTCAGAAGAACCACTTCATGACTCCCAATGGATTCACCATGTACATGCTGTCTAAGGAGAACTGTTTATTCAATGCAGAGCATGCTAGGGTTTACCAAGATATGAGTCACCCCCTTGCACACTATTTCATCTCATCCTCCCATAACACCTACCTCACTAAGGACCAGCTGACTGGAGACAGTAGTACAGAGACTTACATACGGTAAGTGTAACTTTGCGTCATGAATGGCCTCTTTCTTATGGGTTGAGCTATGTTGGCACAGAAGCAGGTTTAGAAGTCAGAAGTGTTCATATGCGTCAGACAGACCAGACTGCTCACTGGGAAAAGAGCTGCTTTTCCTCTCCGTCTTGCTATCCTCAGAAAAAGAATTTGATCTGCATGTAGTCTTTTAAGAAAGACAGAGCTTCCATTTCAGCCTGGACACTGAGGAAGTGTAATGTGGTGAACCACAGAGCACTAAATAATCTTTTTTCAGTGACTTCAGACATCTAAACATTCCTCCTAGTGTTACCGAGTTCATGGCGCATGGGCACACCAAACCCATGAGCTGGAACTGGACCTTCATGATAGCAACCTGAGAGACTGTGCAAATGAATAGGACTGTAAAAAAAAGGAAATATTCCAGCCAGATGTTTTTTGGCCTAATGAAGACCATGCTGACCAAGTTCCAGTCATTAATGATCTTTTATCTCTTAGAGCGCTGAACCATGGCTGTCGCTGTGTTGAGTTGGACTGTTGGGATGGAGATAAAGGAGAACCTGTCATTTACCATGGACACACACTCACCTCCAAAGTGCCATTTGTTGAGGTCATTGAGACAATAAATGAATATGCTTTTAAAGTAAGTACAATGCGGCAACTAGTAACTGACAAAAACAGGACAGCTGCTAGGATAATAAAAGCAGAATATGCAACCGTGTGTTCAGATAACTGTTCAAGAAAAGACTTTATATGACTCCATAAACACCTTAAAATTGGCAAGGCTGGAATCCTACACGTTTCATTATACAATATCTGAGGATTCAGTTATGTGAGGTATTATTTAGTCCTTTCTTCACTAATGTGTCTCTATTTTAAATATTATCTAATCTGGTAAAAATTTAATTTGTTCGTGTCTCTGGCACAGTTACAATAAGAACACTTGATCTCCAGTTACAGGAATCACAGTGGGAACTTTTATTTTGAGTTCTGCGTTTTCCATCGCTCAGGGTTGGTTCCATGTAACAATATGTAACAACTGACCTTGACTTACCTGGACTGTTATCCAACATAATGATCTTTCTTGGACTGGAGAAAGGTGGCAGAAGTTAGCAGTCAATGTTTAATAGCTGCTTATTTCAGTCACGATTGTAACACATAAGCAGTCATACAGCATGTTATGTTGATTGCATTTATTAGAGACGCATTCTGCCTGAATTATGTTAAAAATATTCTTGTCCCTGGATTTTCTCCAAGACTTCGCCCTACCCTCTTATCTTGTCCCTGGAGAACCACTGCTCTGTAGAGCAGCAAACAGTGATGGCTCGACACTTGAAGTCCATTCTTGGGGAGAAGCTGCTCACCAAAGCTCTCAATAATTCTAATCCACAATTCCTACCCTCTCCGGAGGTAAGTAGGTTCTGCCCCATCATACTGCATTTTTATATTGTTAAAATTATCAGAACAACCTGTTAACATAATCTGAACCATTATAACCATGAACATATTTGCAAAACCATTTGTAGCTTGAAATGTTAACACACTTAACAGGAAGAGGTTTACATTTACATCAACTCTTAAAAGGTGGGGGCAAGGGCAAGGGTCTTGCAGAGGTATCCCAGATGGAACAATCTGTGGGAGTGAGCAGCAACTGGTTTCCCTGGGTTAACAACTGCTTCTTCTCTTGTTGAGGAGACAGGGGGTCCCCAGGGGCTGCATTTTATGATTATCACCCATTACCTCTCAAAAGAGTTAAACCCCTCAGGAAATGCAAAGTTGGGTGCAGACCCTGATAGTGAGAAGAAGCACTTGGTAGGACTTACGTGCAGAGTTTCCAAAGTCTTTATTTCTACAAACTAAAAGCGCCTCCGATGAGGGGTGAAACTAATACAACGAAACAAACAAAACACTCAAAATCCTGACTACGAGAAAACTGCTGGCCATCACAACGAGAAACATAACACAGGCACAAGACTGAGGGAGACACCGGACTATGAGCACACGGGGTAATGGGGAACAGCTGGACACAATCAGGGATCAGGGAGGACAATTGGACAGGTGGCACATCAGGAAGGGCGAGTAGGCTGAAACAAGAGGAGAATGAGTTTCAAAATAAAACAGGAAGTCACAAAACAACATGGAGACAGGACAAAAAGGGCCAACTTGACCCATGGGTGTGACAGATAGGCTAACCATTAACCACTGGAGCAAGACATTAGGGCTCTTACCCCTCCTAAATGTTGCTAAGTGAAGATTTGATACAGAATAAAGTAAAAACTGAGTAAAAAAAAAAAAATCCACATTTGACAGTACAGAGCTCTACGATGTGTTTTCTCTGTCTGCAGGATCTTAAACATAAAATCTTGGTGAAAGGTCAAAAAGACCATTTGGTGGAGAGGTGTTCATCAGATGGCAGTTCATCAGATGAAGAGGCAGGCTGTTCTGTCAAGAAACAGGACAGGAAGGTGACTAGCTCTCCACTTTCAGAAAATGCACATCTTTAAATGTGAGGTTGTTTCATATGTCTGTGCTGTTAGAAGTGACTCTGGTTTGTGTGGTTGCAGCCAGGGCTGTCTAAGCTGAGTCCAGAGCTGTCAGAACTGGTGGTATACACCTGCAGCGTTCCCTTCAAAGGTTTTGACCATGCTGCTGAAAGGTCAGCCACTGAGATGTCCTCTTTCTCTGAAAGCAAAGCTCTAAAGCTCATCAAAGACTCGGGTATGATGTGTGCATGAATCAAAGCTGTTTATAAGAACATGGTGTTTCCTGGCTTCAATATTATGTATATATTATTATATAACAGGCAGACCTATAATAGAAGAAGGTAGTCATACCTCCTCAGACAAGTCTTCAACAAAGAGACAAAATTTGTTCTGTATACTTTTGGATTGTGTTTCTTTTCTTCCTCTCCAGGGATTAATTTTGTCCGCCACAACAGTCACAAGCTGAGCAGGATCTACCCCTCAGGCCAACGCCTCCAGTCCTCAAACTACAACCCTCAGGATATGTGGAATGGAGGCTGTCAGATTGGTGAGAGATTATGTTACCCAAAAGGAAGATCCTTCAGTATGTACTCATTTATCATATGTCACTGGGTTATGCATTTTTTCCCCCAGTTGCTTTGAATTTCCAGACACCAGGTGAGCAGATGGACCTAAACCAGGGCAGATTCCTGCCAAACGGTCAGTGTGGGTATATCCTGAAGCCTCCATTCATGTGGCAGCCTAACATCACCTTCAACCCAGAGAACGTCGGTGGAGGTTCAGGCCACAGACCCGTCTTACTCAGTGTTCGGGTAATGCCACTGTAAACCACACAACAACGAAGAGTTCACATGTGCGACTACTTAAAATTCTGGAATTTTCTGTCCAGCTCTTCTGCAATTACCAAATCCTCATCACACAAAACAGACTTGTTCCTGACTAATGACATTTACCATGCTGCAGATAGATGGTTCTGCCTGCATGAAGCACGCCCTTCAAGATATTTAAAAATCAAAGTAATAATAATCCACAAAACAAAAAAAAACCTGCACCTAAGACCCTTCCTCTTTTCCCTTTGTTTTAACACATTTTGGACAGAAGAACATAAAAACTTAAAATGGCACTTGAATTTTAGATAGACTGAGCTCTTATTTTAAACAAGATCATTTCTCATCCCATCTCAGTGTATACCAACTTGTTTAATAAATGAAGCAACATCTTTCAGGTGATCTCGGCACAGCAGCTCCCTAAACCTGAATGGGACAAGCCCAGTTCCATTGTGGATCCTCAGGTGTGGGTGGAGATATACGGTGTTCCGATTGACAACATGAAGAAGAAAACTCATCACATTGAAAATAATGGTAAATGCCAAAGTTTTGAAATTAAAGGAGTTGAGATTTAGAAGTTATCCTTCAAGCACTTATACTCAGTTTATTTGATCGCAGTCCAATCTTTTTCAATTTCATCTCTGCTACTTGTTTAAATGGGTAAACAGTTTTGCTCCTCTAGAAGTGTGAAAAAGTAGTAGAAGTGTGTCTACAGATATTATAGATAACTGCAGATGTGTGGTTTAATATGTTGACTTATGGTTCAGTTGTTATTATTATACAGGCTTTAATCCAAGGTGGGACTGTACCTTTAACTTCACCATCCATGCCCCGGACCTGGCTCTGGTTCGCTTTATGGTGGAGGACCATGATTACACATCAAACAATGACTTCCTGGGTCAATACACCCTGCCATTCACTAGTCTCTGTACAGGTGTGTGTCCACAGCAAAGTTGTTAAAACAGGGCTGTAGTTTAAGCTTTGAACATTTGACATTCCTCAATTGTCTTTCCAGGTTATCGTCACATACGTCTGATGAAGATGGATGGCTCTAGCCTTTCACCCTCATCACTCTTCATCTATGTTAAAGTCACCACGTGTCAGAGTCCATCTAAATCAACAGCAAAATCATTAGCCAAGAAGCCCTGATCTCACCTTAAACATGGAAGATACCAATGGCAAAGACCAGCACCTCCACTCCAATTTACATTTCACATATTCTCTCCAATATCTGTTATGCAATTTTTAATAAGGGACTGGGTCCCCCAAAGTCCACACATGAAGCAAATTGAGGGAGAGCTGGAAAATAAACTGGACAGATCTAACTTTGTCCGCTCAAAATAGAGCTTTGGGCTGGAGTGTCAGTGGGTTTGGGACTACATGAGTGCTGATATTCTCAGGAATAATACTCACACTGTTAGAAGCCTACTGCAAACAGTGGACAAAAGACACATTCAGTTTTAAGGACATAATCATTTTATATAAATGCTGTATTGAAGAGCTGAGAGGGCGTCCAGGCTTACCAGACTAAGGTCAGCACCTTCAGCCATGTTAAAACCTATAGGTATGGCACCTGGTTGAAAGTCTTTGTTACTGCATGAATCTATAGATGTGGCACCAGATTGAATCCCTTTGTTACTGCATTGGGATATAGATATGGAATCCTATTGAAGGTCTTTGTTACTGCATTAACCTATAGATATGGAACCTGGTTGGATGTCTTTGTTACCACATTAACCTATAAATATTGCACCAGATTGAATCCCTTTGTTACTGCATTAACCTATAGATATGCTACCCAGTTGAAGGTCTTTGTTAGTGCATTAACCTATAGGTATGGGACCTGGTTGAAGATCTTTGTTAGTGCATTAACCTATAGATATAGAACCTGGTTGAAGATCTTTGTTAGTGCATTAACCTATAGGTATAGAACCTGGTTGAATCCCTTTGTTACCGCATTAACCTATAGATATAGAACCTGGTTGAAGGTCTTTGTTACTGCATTAACCTATAGATATAGAACCTGGTTGAAGGTCTTTGTTAGTGCATTAACCTATAGGTATGCTACCTGGTTGAAAGTCTTTGTTCGTGCATTAACCTATAGATATAGAACCTGGTTGAATCCCTTTGTTACTGCATTAACCTATAGGTATGGGACCTGGTTGAAGGTCTTTGTTAGTGCATTAACCTATAGATATGGGACCTGGTTGAAGGTCTTTGTTAGTGCATTAACCTATAGGTATGGAACCTGGTTGAGTATCTGTAGTATATATACGTTTCATTGTCAGCTTGTGCAGCAGCATATTGTGTCTGTGTGGTAGTGAAGGGGACAGTGATGGTGAACACTCACCACAGGCAGCACCAACAGAAGAAGCAGACTCGCTGCTGCAGAGGACGGAGCCACGAGCGACCAGACCAGTGTTCACAGGTGTGAGGACGATCAACACGGGAACATCAGGAGCCTTAAATGAGACAACACACGCCCATGTCCACTCAGCCCACCTCCCCAATAAACAGTCCAGGTGTAGCTGTTTTCCAAAGGTGTGTCTGCTCACTCTATTCTCACATACAGCTGAAGACCCTCCAGGCCTGAACATGTGATGCAGCTTAGATAAACAATGAGTGAATATGAACCTTGGTGTCGTTCCTATTGTTGAAGGTTATGATCATCCGTCTGGTTTCATTACAAGTGCACTTCTGAAGTGTGCAGTTCTTGTTGTCCACTGTGTCACCAGCAGTGAAAATGCTCGAGCCTCAGGTTTACGACAGAAGTGCTGCAGCCATGATCCTTGATGACAGAAGGGACATGTCGGAGCCTCATGCACTAAAGATTTGTACACACAAAAACGTGGCATTCGTGGGTAACCCTTCCACACAACTTCAAGGCTGCTGTCCACAAGTTTCTATAGCTGTTGTTCGCTTGGCGACATCTAGAGGTAAAGCTGGGAAACTTAAGGTGAAAACACTTGATCTATCAACAACGGCAGCATTGGAACAAAATGATTTACTGGCGAATGAGCCGATTTCATTTTAAAAGGCCAGTGTTATTGGAGCTGTGGCTGGTGGTTCTGCTTGCTTTTGTTACGTCTGCTTTTCCCAATAGTGTCGTCGGTCCATTTCTGCTGTTTATTGACTATTTATTTATCTATCCTATCTTTATATTCAAACGTCAGGATGCAACCTAACATATATATTCACGCTTACCCCAAATGCTTAATACTCTTTTGAAATGCATGGAACAAGTATATATGGCCATGAAAGTATTGAGGGTTCCTTGTGAAGTCTTGCTTGGTGAGGATGCAGGGTTCTGTGTCAGACAGGAGCTGACAAGTAGAGGCCTCCCTTTTGTTGGGGGGGGTGAGGTCCATGTCCTCCTCTACCGTCTACCCCTGTGGGCAGAAATCCTCCAATTAACATCCGCCATTATGACAGTTTATTTATTGCTCAGGATTAATGATCAGAATCTCAGACCCAGGTCAGAAGAGAGGTCAGTACTCATGCATCCACGTTGATAGGGATGCACAAAAGAAATGTGCGTTTGCACACTTAGATAACGCCGATCTTTTTTTTAATGTGCAACAGTTTTCTGCGTTTCAGCATACGGCAAGTTCAAACTGGTTATTGTATTTTTTTTATATAATTTACAATGATGAAATAACAGAAACAATCAACTGCTTTCTGAATACTTGTTCTGTCCCTTCAATCATCAGAACGTTTGTTTTCTATGAACCCAAATGTCTCCAGTTAACTGGATGCCTATATCTTTACTTGTACAAGTAAAGGGAGGGAGTCCAATGAATAAATATGAAATTAAATCCACTCAAAATGTTTCTGAAAATATCTTTAAGACTGTGACTGCTTAGTGGGATCCTTCATGTGGATATTCTAACAAAAGTGTGAGATTTCCCCCTTGAGGTCAAAGAACAACCCTTTTCACCCTTGAACTCTCATGAACTGATAGTTGATAACTCTTCTAATAATGATATGACTATCACAACTTTTCAAATGTGCACATAAATCGTATATATACAATAGTAACATGACGAGAACAGAACACACGGCATTAACCAGACTGAGTCTAGAACCACGAGAAAATGGGAATTACACCAATTCACTTTTGGGATTTGGGCCACAGGCCGAGTGAAGAAAGGTGAGATATAGAACCAGCTGTGCACGAAAGTTCCGTTGGCCAAATAGGTGCTGGTTTATTTACAGTGCTCCAAAATAACACACAGACCTTCAAAAAGAGAAACAAGAAATTCACTGGTGGAATAGACGCTCTACCCCACAAATGGACCGAAAAATACATTTCTCCTTAACTTAATAAGTCATATTTAACACAATGTGCACAATAAACAGGACATGTAAACCCATCAATATTCTAAAAATATATATTTACTTATTTACACAACCAACAATAATATAATCACATACAATCACAAACCCATCACCCCTGTACTAATAATGCACTTTTCCCAACCCAAGCGAGAGGGTAAGAACCTTCGTCTAGCGTGACACTTGTTTTCACCCGGGACGAATTCGTGGTGGCACCAGGAAGCCCATTCTGCGATCACAAACGTCAGTGTTTTGTTTGATTGACCGGGAAAGTTGTTAAAAAGAGGGACGTGATGATGAACCAGTAGATAATTTACTGCCGCTAATGTTTGTGAAAATAAAGTGTTGAACTGGCAACTGTGTGGCGTTGTGGTCGTCTCCTACGTGGGTGAAATATCTACAAAGTCTGGTTCCTGTTGGTCAGTGGAGCGGAGCATGCTGGGTAATGTAGTCAGTGTAATGGAAGCGTCCTATTGACAACCCGCATTTCCTGAACTATTGTTCCCCCAAGAAAATGGCTAATTTCCTACCGGTCTGTAGATCCAGTACCTGTTTGTAGAACCAGATATGTAGGACAAGGTCTTACAGACCAGTAGAACCGGTCTGTAGATCACTAGGACCAGTCTGCAGAACCAGTCTGCAGGATCAGCAGGACCTGTCTGCAGGACCTGGGCTCTGCTTTAAACCATGGTTTAAAGAGGTCCCTTCAAAGCTGAACATATGGGGGTCTGGGGCCAGACTTGCCCCCCCTGGTTAGATGGACCCCCTCAGGTCCTGGTGGTCCTGGTGGTCCTGGTGGTCCTGGCCCTGCACCGGCCCTCCGGTCCTGTTTTTCCGTCCGCCCTCCTTCATGCTGCTCCTGTCTCTTGTTTATCTTTAGTTTAAGTTTTAGTAGTCCAGTAAACCAAGTTAAAGCTCAGTTTTCTTCCACAAAGGTTTGGGTGTAAACACAAAGGACCAGCGTGAAGGCAGGGATTTACCCAGCATGCCTCACTGTGGGGCATCAACGCTAATGTGTCATCTTTTTGTGGCGTAGACGTGTGCTTTGATCTTCTAAAGGGCAGTGAAACATCAAGGCTGTGCTGCTGGGGGTCTGCGCCGTGTGTCCAGAGGAGCTTCACCTGGAGCAGCCCGCCTCTTGGCCCCCCCTCAACGGCAGAAGAGCCTGCTGAAGGAACGAGCTGTCGAGAGCGAGCTTACCGAGCGCTGTGGATCTTCACGCTCCCATCACGCGGAGCATGAGCGAGCGACCGCAGGCACACGGCTGCTCTGGGAAAAAGATCTGAAATCTTCCTGAAACTACCAGAGGATGCTTTTAAAAACCATCATTTCCTTTTCTTCTGCTTTAAACCGACCCTGAGTGCTTTTACTGTGATGTATCACAGAGGGAAGCAGCAACAAAGTTCAGCAAACACACACAAACACACAACAGTACCGTTTGCATACATTACTTTAATAGTGAAATGAGCAGAAATGTGCTATAAAAAGAACAAAGTGGGGCCATTACGTCTGACAGGACATGAATTATACAGGACGCTGACTTTCATTTGCTAAGAAAGCCCCGAGGCTGAGAGGCCGTCACCGCTGAGTTATCCAGCCAGTTGTGCCAAAACATGTCTGCATACATTAAAAGTGAAATAACAGGAAAGTGTTTGTTCCATATCAGTCAGCAAACAACAAAGCTTTATTTAAACTCCCACTACTACTGGTAATGATAATAATGATAAATCAACAACGACAATAGTAATAACTGGAACAATAACAACAGGAAGAGCAGTGATAATAACAGGAATAATAGGTCAGGAGGCCTTCTCCACTCTTGACATCACAATAACAACCTTTAACGTCTGTCAATCACCTGATCAATCACCTTCATCCAGAGGTGATAGATGATCGCCTTCATCTAGAGGTGCTGATCTATCACCTTCATCCAGAGGTGACCATCTGTCATCCAGAGGTGGTGATCCATCACCATGAAGGTGACCATCTATCACCTTCATGGTGATCTATCTCTGATACATCAAGGTGAAGGACACTTCAATCTGGACACTGTGAGGTCTGGGGTCTCATTTCACTGATTGTTAAATATTTGTACCTCTGCTGAAAAGATTTTAAAATTTAAAGTATTTGTATTTAAATCATCTTTATTTAAAGTATTTGTACTTAAAATATCTTTATTTAAAGCATACTTATTTGTACTTAAAGTATCTTTATTCAAGGTATCTGTAATTAAAGTATTTGTACTTAAAGTACCTTTATTCAAGGAATCTGCATTTGAAGTATTTGTACTTAAAGTATCTTTATTCAAGGTATCTGTAATTAAAGTATTTGTACTTAAAGTATCTTTATTCAAGGAATCTGTATTTGAAGTATTTGTACTTAAAGTATTTGTACTTAAAGTATCTTTATTCAAGGAATCTGTATTTGAAGTATTTGTACTTAAAGTATCTTTATTCAAGGTATCTGTATTTAAAGTATTTGTATTCGTGCGTGCGTAGGCCCTCTCACGCACACGCGCGTCCGGCGGTGCTGGTGCAGTCCCGCCGCTGTCCGCTAGGCGGCAGCAGACGCGGAGGGTGGGGGGCCGAGGCGGCAGCGGCAGCGGGCGGAGGAGACGGCGGAGCCGGGCAGGCAGACGCGCACACGGCTGGACGCGGGGACGCTGCTTCATGCCGCCGGGAATTTGCTGGGAATTACTGAATACCGTGACGAGCGAGCTGAAGCGGGAACTGCAGCAGGAGCAGAAATGCGTCGTCGGGAGGTCTGGATGCTGATGGCGGCTCTGCAGGTAGGAGTCCGTCCGGTCCTCCCCGGCGGGTCCGCAGCAGCACGGAGCCTCGAGAGCACCGAAATCAGGACAAGCCGCGTTTGGCTGCTCGGTTCCCTCGACCCTCCGTCCTCCTCTGGGGAGCGAGGGTCCGCTGCGGGCCGTCGGGCTGCCCCCCCCCCCTCACATGTGCATCTCCAGATCTGCTGCTCCTCTGCGCGTCCAGGAGCGCCTTTGTGTCGGACCCCCTCCATCGGTCTCGTTCTGGGGGGGCTTTCCTACTCAGACTTCTGGAGGAGGACACCGAGGAGCTGTTCAAAAGTTCCTCTACGTCTGCTGGTTTTCAGCAGACATCAGGGTGGGGGGGGGTCTTCTGCTCAGGTCCACAACCACATTAGAAACATCTGGTTGGTGGTGGTGGTGGGGGTCTTCTGCTCAGGTCCACAACCACATTAGAAACATCTGGTTGGTGGTGGTGGTGGGGGGGTCTTCTGCTCAGGTCCACAACCACATTAGAAACATCTGGTTGGTGGTGGTGGCGTTGTCTGACCCTCATCGTCACCGCCGAGGTCAGAAGGGTCACGACTCGGCCACCCTCAGATGTGTGGCTCCTCAGGAGGAGATTTGATTATCACGTCTGGTGCCTCAAGTCCATAAAGGGTGTGTGTGTGTGTGTGTGTGTGTGTGTGTGTGTGTCATGAGATCCAGCTGTTCTGCCCTCCTGTTGACATTTCCAGGGCGTTGGGCTTCAGCCTTCGTTCACGGTGTTGTTGGACCTCATCACATCTCCTCTGGACTTCTGTGAGCAGCTCCACTGCAGCTCCGTGTCTCTGGAGCTGTGAGCTTGGGCTGGGTTCTGTTGGGCTGGGTTCTGTTGGGCTGGGTTCTGTTGGGCTGGGTTCTGTTGTGTTGGGTTCTGTTGTGTTGGGCTGGGTTCTGTTGGGCTGGGTTCTGTTGTGTTGGGTTCTGTTGGGTTGGGTTCTGTTGTGTTGGGTTGGGTTGTGTTGGGTTGGGTTCTGTTGTGTTGGGTTCTGTTGGGTTGGGTTGGGTTCTGTTGTGTTGGGTTGGGTTCTGTTGGGTTGGGTTCTGTTGGGTTGGGTTCCAGCCTTCTTTCATGATAGTGCTGCAGATGTTGGACGACGGTGGTGGTCCAGCTCCCCGCTCCACTTTTCAGAGCAGCAGACGTGCTGAAGGCCGTGGTGCTGGACACCCAGACCCAAGCTGAACCTTAAGTTCCCTGTAGTAGCTCGTAACACACACGTGCATGACGGTACTCCGTGTGTGTGTGTGTGTGTGTGTGTGTGTGTGTGTGTGTGTGTGTGCATGTTCTATGAGGGTACAGACAAGTCTAGACGCTAATTATTGTCGAAATTAATTAACCCAGTTGAGCTGATGATTAATAACGGTCTCCTGGTTTGGACTAACGCTGACCCCCCCACTCCCACACACACCCACACACACACACACACACACACACACACACGCACACACACATTTGCCCAAATAAAAATGTGGGAAACTAAATCAGTGGTCTGCTAATTGCTTCTGTCTTTGTTCTGTCTGTGTTTATATTAATTCTGACCGGTTCCCTTCAGTGTGGATTTCAGGGAACGCTGGCTGTTGGGAACATTCTTCTCAGCTATAACTGGAGCTAAAACATGGAAAGGGGCCAGGAGACCCTCAGCTAGTTTTAAAAAAGTAGGACAGAAGAGCAGGAGGGTCCAAAGAGTGAGTTAAGGTGAAGCTCTCTCCTCTGTCCAGGTCTGTGCTGTGGGCGGAGAAACCTGGTCGTCAAGCAAGCAGGAGGCGTTGCCATGTGAGAGAGGCTTCACACGGAAGGAATACACCGTCACAGTCGAACAGGAACTGGTGGAGGGACAGGCGGTCTGCAACGGTCAGCACACACACACACACACACACACACACACACACACACACACACACAAACACACACACACACACACACACACACAAACCTTGAACCTTAAACCATGAATGTTAAACTTTCAACATTGGGGGTTGAACCTTGAATGTTGAACTTTGAACCTTGAATTTAATCCTTGAATGTTCAATGTTGAACCTTGAATGATGAACGTTGAACATTGAACCACGACAGGTGAGCTGTTACTCCTACCTGTAGGAGAGCGCTCCAGGCTCTCCTCGGCTGTGCTCACTGTAGGTCAGGTCCACCTCCATGTCGAGGTGGACCTGACCTGGACTGGTGGACTTGGCCTCCTGGTGGAGACAGGGACCATTCCTCCCACTGCCCGTCTTTTGGAGTTTTTCTGGGATTACTCCACACAGCCGGACGGGTTGAGTCAGACTCGAGGGTGGTGGTCCGATAGATTTTCAGATGATGGAAGTGGACCACACGGGCCATAAATCCCGTCTGAAAGGACTCAGTCCATTCGTAGGATTCTGACCTTTTCAGGGAGTCGTTGAGGAGTGGGCTCAGATGCTGATGTCAGTGTAGTTGAGCAGCGTTGCACCGTGTGACTTGTGGGGCTTTGAACTGGTGAAATGAATTGGTTTCTTATTATTTATTGAAATCCAAAACTACTGAAAAAACGGTATCTTCATTACGTGTGTCATCACTGCAGCATGGGAGGAAACAAGGATGTTTGATTAAATTACGTTAAAGTAGTGGGCAGGACCGAATCGCTGCTTCAACAGCAGCTGCTCAGATAATGTGGATATTATCATTTTAATTATTAAATTGGAGCAGAGACAATTAAATTATTGATGACAAGATGGATGGAAGGATAACGATACCGGGAGCCTGATGGCGATCAGCAGGAAGCAGGAAACACCAAAACGTTTTGTCATGTCGTCAGACAAGTTTTGTGTGAGTGTTTTGGGTAAGGTAGATGAACACGAGTGTTGTGACAGCTAAAGAAAGGTTAGCGGAGAAGTCTGGATCCCTCGAGCTCGAACTGTAATCCAGATGTTCTGGGAGCTTTAAGGGAAGAGCTCGCTGTGGTATGAGACGTCTGTAGTATTTTCACTCTTTAGTTTGTACAAGACCAACCTTGTGCTGAAGGTAGAGATGAAGATAAATTATCTCGTCTGAGATATAAGGGCCACGCGTACGTTTATGTGTTTTGGACATCATCTTCATGATTATTGGTCCATAATCAGAACAACACAAATATATTATGATCCTCTAAGGACAATGTGCACTTTTCTAGCCAATCTAGAAGCTTCAGACCTTGTGGGAGGAGGGTGAAGTGGTTGTCCACCTTGGTCAGAACACTGTTGAGTGTTCTCTGAACGTTACTGGATGCTAAAACAGTGAGGGTCCAGTCGCTTTTGTAATGTTGGGAAAGTTGGAATATGATGAGACCTAACTTCATTAGAGGCGGGGTTTACCCAGCAATCTGATCCAGGAGCTCCACGCTTGTCTCCATGTGAACACGGATCGTCAGGGCTCTCAGGAAACACGCGTGTTCCAGGACAGGATCAGCTTTTCTTGGAAACAAGAATCAAATGGAAAAGTTGATTCAGCTTCTCTGAGGTCAAACTGTGTTCAGTTTACATGAGACATCTCTTCCTGTCCCTGTGTGTGTGTGTGTGTGTGTGTGTGTGCGCGCGTGTGTGTGTGTGTGCGTGTGTTTACATGTGTGGGAGTGTGTGTGTGACAGTGTCAGACCACTTCCTGTGGAGGCCTGACAGTGATGACCTCAGTGTTTTCCTCCTGCAGCAGGAACCCTACGGACACGCTGCTCCCCTCTTCCTCCCTCTAACCTGTCACTCTTCCACACTTCTCACTTCTCTTGCTTCCTCTTTCATCAGGCTCGCTCTACTGTACCCACTCATCTTCTTAACTTGAAGGTTGTTGGCCGACACGTAAAAGAAAATGTGTCTCTTTTTTCCATTTTGTCCTCTCGGGGTCACCATCACCATCACCACCATCGTCATCGTCTTCGTCGTCATGAGCTCACTCACCTGTTCTCATCGTGGACTAAAAGGCACCATGTGTTTGGTGAATGTTGAAGGAAGAGTACCAGGACAATCTGGAACGAATGCTTGATTTACGGAGCGTTCTGATGGGTCTCCAGGACGTCCAGAGCCCGGCGCTCTGACCTGGAATGTTGGCCCCGTCCCTGAGAGCAAACACACCCCGAGGCTTTCCCCTGCCAGAGTCCAGGGCTTCCTGCCGTCCTCTCAGGCCTGCACACTGTCTTGTCTGAGCGGTCGTCCCTTCACCAGCTGCTCCACGATAACGGCTCCTCAGCAACCGTTTTTAAGGTGCTTGGCCAACAAATGAGGGCCGTCTGCTGGACACGGTTTACTGGTAGCGTGACAGAGGAGCCCCCCCCTACTGTTACCCCCTTGGGGGGCCCAGCCCCGGTTTGAAAAGGCCTGGAGTAGGGCAGGTTTTCATGAATGTGTGTGTGCCTGCACATCCACACCACCTTCGCTGGGGTGGATGACTGTATCCCAACTCCGCTGTAGCGTCTGGGAGGAGGAATCGTTCCAGGACGGTGCTCTTCTGAAAATCCTCTTAATGAATGAGTGATTGAACGTAATCACAGGAAGTGCAGACAGGGAGTCTTCTGTCAGCACCAATCATCTTCTCACTAAGCTCTGTGAGCAAGGTTGTCATCCTGATTTTCAGCGCTTGATTAATTTCCATTTTAATCTACAAATCCATCCTCTAATGTGTGTAATTCAGATTTAATAAATACACTCAGAGTCATTTTAGGAACACTTAGGCTGACCTCTGGTCAGCCACGCACAACACACATTTGCCACAAATTCAGAAAATGTGACAGTAAAGGTGAAATAGTCTAAGTACAGATGAAGGTAGGTGTCGTCCACAGGCTCCTCCTGTTTCTGGGATGAAGAGCTGGGCGACTGTGGACTGTGGTGGCCACCGAGCCCCCCGGAATGTTCCACAAAACACATTTAACTCGCTTCAGAAGCATGAAATGGATCTGAAAGTTGTTCTTTTGACATCATTTTAATGTCTCTTTACTGGCTTCAAATGAGGTGAGAGGAACAAACCAATGTGCTCTGTAATTGTCCAAGTCGTAACCACGTTAGTTCCGCCCAGCTGAGGACGATGAAGCTGTTGGAAGTCATCCGCCATCTGTCTCCATCGTACTGCCATCTGTCTGGCCAGAGAAAACAAAGAGGTGCCATTTGAAGGTGAATTCATGCGAACTGATGGAAGTCATGAGAAGACTTGGAAGGGATGGCTGAAGATGTTCAAATGCCCCACAAACAGTGTTCAACTGTGCTGAAGACTCACAACCGAAAATGACACCAAAAAAAGTAGAAACACAGCGAAAGGAATGATATGAAGAGAGCGACGGAGAGCCCTCGCTCCTCACCGGGCTGGTGTTCGGCGAGTCGCGTGACCCATCTCAGCGTGGGGCTCCTGCACCTTGCTCAAGGAAGGTGAAGGTGAAGGTGAAGGCGCCACCTCCCAACTCCTGCCTCAAAGGTCAAAGTCCCTCCACAGTCCAGAACACGACCGAACTGTGATGGCCTCTTCCTGCTCCTCTTGTCTGTAAAATCCTTTCATGAGCTTTTCAGCTAGTTTCCCAAATGTCAGCAGTCACACACTCTTGTTGGAAGTACCGGAGTACTTCTCCTCAGTGGATGAAGGGATGCTGGTCACCACCACCCTGGAACATCTGAGAGGGGCTGGAGCCCATGGTGAAGTGGGTCGTATTGTTGCCTCACAGGTAGAAGGCCTCAGTGTGTGACCTGTGTGGAGTTGGCATGTTTAGACCTCCACCCACACTCAAGTCAACTGATCATTCTAATGGTCACCAGTCAGACCAGTTGACTGACTGGTGACCAGCCCAGGGTGGGCCCCACCTTCACCCGATGACAGCTGGGACAGGCTCCAGCCCCCCCGTGACCCTCTGGGGAGGACTAATAGGTAGATAATGGATGGAGCCCTTCAGGAGGGATTCCAAACTGGTTCATGATGGGACCAGTGACAGCACCAGTAAGCTTCAGCTCCAGGGCTGCTGAAGAAAAGTTCTAAAAAAATATCTTAGTATAGACACACACATTCTGCAGAAGACTCAGCCAGCTTCTCATCTTCTTCCTCTCTGTCTCTGTCTCTGTCTCTCTGTCTCTCTCTCTCTCTCTGTCTCTCTCTCTGTCTCTCTCTCTCTCTCTGTCTCTGTCTCTCTCTCTGGAGTCTGCTTCTCATTATAACCTCGTTACTGTATGTTGAGCTGACAAGAACCAGGCAGTACCATTCCCAGCTTCACTGATATGGTTGGAATGTGTGCACGTTTGTGTGTGTTGGCACATGTGCGTGTGTGTACTCCCACTATTTGTCATCCTGTGTGGTTGTCTCCTCCACATTGGTCTGTCTGACGTGTGTGTGTGTGTGTGTGCGCCAGTGTTGATGAGCTTTCAGGTTTTTTGCATTTTCGTGGTTTATCATGTGGAATGTTGTAATTGGAGACTAGTATCAGACGAGGGATTGAGACTAAGTAAGTGAAGGCCAGGGTGTGTGTGTGTGTGTGTCTCATTCGTTGTTATGTTGGTAGCTGTTATGTTGCAAAGTTGTGTTCATGGTTGCTGTGTCTCTTGTTGTGTTGCTGGTTGTTGTGTATCTCGTTGTTGTATATCTCATTGTTGTGGTTGTTATGTCCGTCATTGTTGTATTGCTGGTTATTGTGTTGCTGGTTGTGTTGCTGGTTGTGTTGCTTGTTGTGTTGCTGCTTGTTGTGTTGTTATTGTTGGACACCAGTTCTTCTTTGCCTCTCACATCTTTGTGTGAAGTTGGTAAGGAACAGATGAGACTGAACACAGTTCTCGTTACCTTGTATAATTAAGGTCACTAGATTGGAACCACAGTTCTTTTCTATGCTGATGACAATCGTTTGTACCAACATGGCAGAAGAAGTGAAACATGTAGTCGTGTGGCCCCCAGCTAGATTTACAGAGAAATCAGCAGAGTTGAAGTGATAGTCACATGTGCCAACATCCTTTTCCTCTCCTCCTCCTCCTCTTCTCCTCGATAATTGTGACCCTTCACGCACATTTTGAAGAACGCTGGTTTATTAAGTGTATTGAGTGACAGAATTCTCAACATCTATAATATAATCCTGTCACACAGAATTCCACCTCCCCATTGATCAGCTATTGAAGGACTACTTAGGTCACTCCAGAAGAAGCCCAGGGGATTGTGGGTAGTCAGATGGGCTCTGTCTCTGCAACACACAAGTCATGTGTCTGCCGTGTTCTAAAACAGGCCAACAGATTTGCCTTTTATCTGCGCTCCACTTGAAGCCTCCAATTATCCTCTGGTGATCGTGTGGCAGTCTTCTGATCACCGAGGTCTGGAAGGAGGGGTGGAACCAGTACAGTTTAGTGGTGGAACCAGTACAGTTTAATGGTGGAACCAGTACAGTTTAGTGGTGGAACCAGTACAGTTTAGTGGTGGAACCAGTACAGTTTAGAGGTGGAACCAGTAGAGTTTAGTGGTGGAACCAGTACCGTTTAGAGGTGGAACCAGTACAGTTTAGAGGTGGAACCAGTACAGTTTAATGGTAGAACCAGTACAGTATTTAAACCATATAAATCAGTTGTCTGTTACACCTGCACTAACACCTGCAGTTACACCTGTAGTCAAACCTGTAGGCCTGTGTGTTTAGAGATTAGCCAAAGATTTAATTTTCAAGAGAATATGATGAAAGTAGTTTCACAAAACCAGATAATGAAAGGTGAGGATGATGATGATGATGATGATGATGATGATGATGATGATGATGATGATGATGATGATGATGTGATTCATGCTGACAAGGAGGTTTTGATGGGAACACAGGAGGATAGAGCAAAGCTCTGGCACCGCTGAACAGGCAACTAAAGTGCTAGGGTCCATACTGTCCTCTACTCTTACTGTCCTCTCCTTGTGTTGTCCTCTCCTTGTGTTGTCCTCTCCTTGTGTTGTCCTCTCCTTGTGTTGTCCTCTCCTTGTAGTGTCCTCTCCTTGTGTTGTCCTCTCCTTGTAGTGTCCTCTCTTTGCGTTGTCCTCTCCTTGTGTTGTCCTCTCCTTGTGTTGTCCTCTCCTTGTGTTGTCCTCTCCTTGTAGTGTCCTCCCTTTGCGTTGTCCTCTCCTTGTGTTGTCCTCTCCTTGTGTTGTCCTCTCCTTGTGTTGTCCTCTCCTTGTGTTGTCCTCTTACTCTTCACATTTGACTCATAATTACAAAAGCGCTTCCTTGGAAAGCTTCATACTCAGCGTCTGATGTGAGGCAGTAATAACCTGTCATTAAAGCTAAACATAGACAGAGACAATGAGAGCACAAATGTGAGGGACACATCTGAGGGACTGTCTGCCTGTCTGCCTGCCTGTCTGTCTGTCTGCCTGTCTGTCTGTCTGTCTGCCCGTCATTGATCTTCTCCTCAGAAATGACTTCCTGGTTTGGGCCTTTTGTCAGGCTGGATATGAAATTGTGTCAGATTATGAGCTGTTGCTGGGCTGCTATGAATAACAACAACACAAATACTACTACTACTACTACTACTATTACTACTACTACTACTACTACTACTACTACTACTACTACTACTAATAATAATAATAATAATAATAATAATAATAATAATGATGTGGTTAGCACTGTTGCCTCACAGCAAGAAGGCCTCTGGTTCGAATCCCTTCCTCCCACAGTCCAAAGACAGAACTGGAGATTAGGTTAATTGATCACTCTAAACTGTCCATGGGTGTGAGCGTGAGTGGTTCTTTGTCTGTGTGTCAGCCCTGGGACTGACTGGTGACCAGGCCAGGGTGGACCCCGCCTTCACCCACCAAGCTCCAGTCCCCTCGTGACCTTCTGTCGAGGACTGAGCAGAATAAAATGGATGTATGGATAATAAAATAGCAGATGATGTCATCGAGGCCGTGCAGAGGATAAGCCCTATAAAGGCAAACTGGTTCCCAGTGACGGGAGAGGCACAGCAACATGCAGGCGTGACCTCATGCTCCAGATGTTTTTGTGAATGAGGCGCGAGCACCCCTCACCACTCACATGTTGTGGGACTTTAGTGAAGTAAATATGTTTTTGAGAAGGCAGTAAAATCCATCTGTGGGGAGCTGGATGGAGGATATGTGACAGTGGGATTGGAAGAAAAGGTGGAGTCAGACTTTAGCAGTAATAATATCTCTTTGACCTACTTTAAAACCTGATTCATTTCCTGTTGGAAGCTGCTTCAGTGTACATGTAAACCACAGTGGGCCTGCAGAGTGTCTGCGTTTGTTCAGGCCAGCAATGCTTTGTGGAGCCTAATTATGAGATAAACAAAACTGGAGGATGTGTATTAAATGTGGATAGAAACAGCTATAAAAGTGCCCTGTAACATTAGTAGAACCTACATTAATGAACAGCAGAGATGCGTGTGTTTATCTGCTGACTATCATTGCCCGGGAGACCTGGTTGATGTTTGAGGAAGGTCCAGAAGAGAAACTTTGTGAGGAGGAACCTTGTGGGGAATGCTTCACTGTTACTCAGGAGCTAAACTTGATATTTAACACTGAGCTGGATTTATGGGCATATCGCCCGTCTTTAACGCAGGCTGCCCTGGAGGAACCAGAGCCCATAGATACTGTCAGGCTGTGTTCATCACTCTGATGAATCCTCTGGTCCTTGCTGCTTCCAGCAATGCAATCGATGTTCTCTAGGCTCGTGTCATTTCTTCCTCCAGGGTTTTGCTCAGCCCGTGAAGCCACAGCTATCACATATATGCTGCTATCAGATGCCCAGATGCCTCAAATTTCTGAAGGTCCCAGTCTCTACTGATGCTGCAAAATCCAGAAGAAAATGTATCAGAGGTGGAGACATGTTGGAGGCTCATTCTACAGTTTCCTTTTACTTTTTAACAATTTCATTAGAAAGGTTTCATCTTTTCATGGTCAAAAATATAGTGTGAAATGTTGTGTTCTTCCCAAGCTTTTAAAGTTTCTTCTAAGGATCCTGTGTAGCCTATAAGTCCATGAGGAGAACTCCTGACTGGTGGGTCCAGCCCAGGACCAGTCTTACCACTGTGGGCCCCCCAAAAGAGCTGCTGGGGGCTAAATGTTTCATTAGGAGATTCTCAGGCTTGAATCATATAATCTGTAGATTAAAGCATCACAGGGATCAGTCCCTCATGATGTGAGGGGCAGTGAGAAGCAGATCAATTCTGGATTGATTTGATCTTTAACTAACCCAACATGAAGAACTGAGCGCCGCTCTTGGTTGAGTTTCTGTGATGTTTTGAACTGATTGCTGTTGTTTGTGCACATGAAGAAGCAGACCCAGAGTGAATGTAGTGAAACAGAATATCATTGTCATCATTAGTGCTGAGTGTGAAGTGATCTGTCTTTATTACAGTGATAGAAATGTTTGTTGAAGAACTTTATTGAAAGAAACAATTGGGTGGTTCATTTGTGACCAGAAATTGAGTGGCTGTCATGCTTTCTCCAGTGGCTGTTTTAGTGGCTCCATAAAGTCTAATGAAGAAAATCTAATTTAGCTTCATTGAGATCAGCAGTTGCGGATCTGTGCAGCACTTTTATTGATTACCTGTCCAACAGTGTCAGAATGACAAATGGCCGCTGTGAGTAAGATGAAGCTGTCCTTCAAACACTCCCCTGTGTGTGTGTGTGTGTGTGTGTGTGTGTGTGTGTGTGTGTGTGTGTGTGTGTGTTAAGCAGTTCAAAGCTTGCGTGTTAATTTATGCTGATGCTTATACCATACAACCACAGTGTAAAACTAGCATCAGAAATATTGATGTGCCTTAACAGGCAGAGATTATCATTAAAAACACAACAACGTGCACACGTGTGGTGTGCGCACATGTAGGAATACCACCTGACCTGGCTTCATTAAACTGTTCTCCTCTGGTGCTCAGCATCCAACCACAGCAGAAGCTCTTCTTCATTGATCTCTTGGAGAAAGACCCCCCCAAAAAAGCACGTTCAAAAGAGCTCCAGTGCCTGACAAGCTGAGGGGGACTGGAGCTGGCCTCTGCTTCTTCTGCTCTTGTTGCCTTTTAGCTGGAAACTGGAAAGTCAACTTTGTTTTGTAAAGTTGTAATCTCTGAATCTTGAGTAATTATTAATATCACAGTTTTGTTATTTTGATTACTTGAATTCTTGAAGAGGGTGAGGGGGGTGAAGGGGGTGAAGTGAGTGAGGGGGGTGCTCATTGTGGGCCAGTGGAGCTGATCTGAGTGTGTGTGAGACATCCATCATCCCGGCACTGTAGTCACATGCTAATACACTGACAATGTGTACAGCAGCTGGGGGAGACCGTGTGTGTGTGTGTGTCTGGTCTTCTGCAGCAGATTGATCTTTAATGCTCCCCATGGTCATCTATCAGAAGGAGTGCTTTAGCTCCACCCGCTCTGCCCCGTTGGTGCCCAGTTGTTGCTCTTTGATTTTCTCTTGGTCATTAGATAATACAGCTTAAATGAGGAAACAAAATCAACCTATCAAACTAATCAAACTATGCACCAAAACAGAAAATTCTAATGAAAATATTAGTTTATTAAGTGAAAAATATTCCAGAAAGCATTCCTCACAAAGCCCACTTTACTTGTTTATTTGATTGTGTGGAGACATGAAATGAAGAGAGATGAAGGCCAAACTTGGCTAATAAATCTACCACAATGAACAAAAATGACCCAGAATGAAACCAAAAACCAGCTGTGTGAATAAATATCCAATCATCTAATTGATTTTTATATTCTTTGCTGCTCATTCATGGTGATACGATTGAAATCTTTTTTTCAAATAAAAGGCACCAAATTTTAATCAAATGAAAATGCAGCTTGATTCCTTCATGAGAAAACTCAGTGTGTGTAAATGTCAACGTCTAATGTGAGTTTCATTTCAAAGGGCACAACAGGAACTGTGGGGAGGCTCCTAATTTAATTAAAATTCATGAAATATTCTTCTGTCATCTGCATGTGGTGGGCTGACAAAGAAGGAGGAAGGAGAGGAGGATGGCCTCTGGCTTTGCTGCTAGTCACAGTTTATCTGGAAACATCCAGCTGTCAGGATCATACACACACACACACACACACACACACACACACACACACACACACACACACACACACTTAAAAACAACAACACAGAGAAATAAACAGGATTAAAGGCTCACCACTGAATTGTCAACAGCTCTGTGTGTGTGTGTGTGTGTGTGTGTGCGTGTGTGCGTGTGTGTGTGTGTGTGCGTGTGTTGGGGGTAGTTATCTTGTTGTTTTCGACTCAGACAAGGACCTGAAAGCAGCACAGTTCAAACTCAGCTTTATTGAATGAAAGGTGGAAGGTGAGCTGGAGACCAGAAGTGTGTGATGACCCTGAGGAGGTCGGGGCCGCTTCAGAGTGTGGGACAGACAAGTTCACCAGGAGGTGGGCAGAGCCTCAGAGTCGCAAGAGGAAGACGGGCGGATTGTCCAGGACAGAGGTGACAAATGGGGCGGGTTGGACTGGCAGGGTCAATACCAGGCAGGAGCAGATCACTCGAAGGTCTCCCACCACACAAACACACAAAGGGTGTGTGTCGGGCCAGGGTTTGGGAGGCAGGCGTGTCTGCATGAGAAGGTGTGGGAAGTCCCAGCTTCCCCATCCTTATCATATCTGGATTGTTGCTGGTGGAAACCATCTGAAACCCGTCTGAGGAGTGTTTGTTGCTTGTGTGTTGTTGATTTATGCCGTGGTTATCTTACTGGTGTTACTGGTTTGTTGTTGACTGTTGGGTATGTGCCTGTTTATCATCTTCTCCTGCTGCTTCCTGGAAAATGATATGATTAAAATCCAAAAGGAAAAAAGAGTCAAGGGTTCCACAGACAGATGGATGACGGACAGACTAACAGACGGGGGGTTTTGTTGTGGGGGGACTGGGGGGTCACGGTGGTTAGCTGGGTCACCTCAGGCTCAGGTCTTTCTCCTCTCTGTTTCCTCTCCCAGTTAGAAACGTGATTGTTCCAGTATGTCAGTGGTATAACATACAACCATGACGATGATGATGATGAAGATCGCGGGGGGACAGACTCTCAGAGTTTTAAGGTTTCACGTTAGAATGCATCGATTGGATGTCAGTGTTCTCCCGCTCTCTGTTGCCAAACAGGAACGATCCGGACTCGCCTGGTTCTGAACATCTGTAGCCAAAGAGTGTCAGCTCCGTCTGCGCGGCTGAATCTTCACAGACAGATGAACTCAGGTCAAAGGTCACAGACAAAAGTGGAAGCTCATTCATCATGCACAGAGGTCCACGTTCCCCAGCGGTGAGAACTCAGAGCAGGTGAACATCAGAGCTTTTCCTGTGTGTTCATGGAGGAGCTGGAGATGAAGGGCGGCTAACCAGCTGTAGGACACAGTCACGCTGTCCACTGTGAGGACAGTTCCTGTTTACAGACCGTGGAGACATGACAGAGCGCAGACTCTTAAACTGTTGACGCGCTAACACAAACACAGGAACCATTGAGATCATCAGACCACCATCAAAGTGGTGTCTCTCATGAAACAACAGGGAAGTATTGATCAAGAGTAGACGATCAGAAATAGAAGAAGAAGCAGTTTAAGCATGTGAGGAAGAGGCGGGAGACAGTGAGACGCGCACGGGGACATCAGGTGATGAGCACATGGAGAAGATGGACCCAGTTTAAAGACACTGACGCCTGTTCTCTTCTGACCTGAGGATGAGCAGCCCCCTTTGATGATCCATCCCCTTTTCTTTGCTAGTTGGTTCTCTGTGGGTCCCACAGCAGATGATGGAATCTACACTTGAATTATTTTAGTCTTCTTCTCTTTGAATAATTCAAAGAATGAAATGATGTAGACTAGCACATGCACACGTGGACAAAACTCTGGGGAACCTTCTGTTAATGAAAGAAAAAGCCCACGATGGTCACTGACCATGAAAACAATGAAATACTACAGCAAAATCAACCAGAGGAAACCCGACATTTCTTTTAAATCGATCAAATTGAATCATTTTATAAATCAAACTAATGATGGTACCTGTAAGTTCAAGGTAGAGTTTGGAACTCTGTTCTTTCTCGTGGGGTCTAGCCTTTAGCTTTATCATGCTTGTGCCTGTTGTTGTCTCTAATCTTGTGATACAACGTGGTCCTTCTCTTCTCTGCTCCATGTTCAAGGTGCTACAGACCCAACAGCTCAGCCCTTTAAATAAGCAGCCTGACGAGGCACCAGTTTGGACACGTCTTACTTTGACAGGCCCCGAGGCTCCATCGTTTTTGTCCAGGCCTGTTTAGTTTTTTAATTATTGATGGATTGGGTCAAATGTAATTAAGTAATGTTAAATAGTTCATATTTCCGATTTCCAGCTTGAACATTGATGAAGCCCCGCAGGTGTTGGAAAGAATCCCCTTTAATTTGCTGCAGTTGTCCAACATCTGTGCAGATCCGTGGACAATGGATGCCAGAAGAACCTGACGTGTTTCAGTCAGCAAGCAGGTCCAAATGTGCGTTTAGGGGTCAGCTGATGTGGGCCGGTGGTGAAAGTAAGCTCCGATCAGCTTTTGGAGTAAATGTCGTTTTCATTCTGACTGCAGTAGTCAGTGTTCACTACGGAGCTCTTCCTGCTCCTTGTCTCCTCCAGCCCTTCATGTGCACCTCTCACCCTGACTTCTGTCCTTCTTGTGTGATCGGTCTTGTCTTCTTCCTTCATGTGTTCATTTGTGTTTTAAAAAAAACGTTTTTATAAAAAGAGTCTGCGTCATGGAAACAGGTGTGAGTTCTTTTGGTGGACGTTGTCCCGTAAGGTTCAGGAATTGTACCAAGAGGGGCACATTGTCCTCCAGAACTCTTTGTCCTCCGTGGAGAATGTTGCGGATGATCTTTGGAGGAATGCCGGCTGGGATCAGCTGATGTTTGTTGCTCACTTCTGCATGACGGTCCTGTGCCGGCTCAAATCAAACTGAGGGTGAACTTGCAGTGGTTTGTGGCCAAATGCAATCAGAGGCCTGCGCACCTCCCCAGGCATGACAAGCGCTGTTTCCATGGAGGGGGTGGGCTGCACTTGGGAAACAAAGACGAGAAGATTGAAGGCAGAGACCTTTTTCTGCACATTCATGGTTTCACTCAGGATTTGCATTCTGCCTTCTAATCTCATTTTGGCCGCATCCATCGATCTTCCCTCACATCTTCCTTCAGATTCTTAGAGGAGTGAGATTCTGTTTACACTCAAGCATTTGTTTTGCTTATTTTAATGAGATTTTAAAAGCTGATTTAAACATTCTCTGGGGCAGTTCTACAGGGGGAAATGTGATGGCTTCACATACTCAGTGTTTTGAATTTTAATACTTGGAGCCCAGTGTGTCTTTTGTGGCTCCAGTGAAACTGCTCTGGTGGCCATAAACTTGATTTAATATCCTCTAATGTATTCATCCTGTCTGACATAAGCATACATGGTATTTTGTGAGGCACAGAAATGTTTTTGGTAGCTGTGAATGTGTGTGATTGGTTGACTCCTCCCTGTGGAGGTGTGTCAGGCTTGTACAAGGCGGAGGAGGCTCTGGACAATATCCAGAGAATTTTGGAACGGTTACATAGCCCATCTGGTCTCTTTCTGGATCTCTGCTGGATCCCCAGAAAAGAAAAAGGCCTGGCTGGCCTGGCTGATGGCTCTTGTGTGGTTTGGGTGCGGACCTTGTTTCCATTAACTCCTAATCTGTGAA
Organism: Lagocephalus sceleratus; assembly: GCA_911728415.1. Classification (NCBI taxonomy): domain Eukaryota; kingdom Metazoa; phylum Chordata; class Actinopteri; order Tetraodontiformes; family Tetraodontidae; genus Lagocephalus; species Lagocephalus sceleratus. Next base: position 2,092,378 of record CAJVRN010000030.1, on the reverse strand, counting down.
GTGTTAATTCAGACTTCAAAGTTAGCCGACTGTCATGTTTGTGAGTGCTGAGTTTTTGGACTGCGATGCAAATCCAGGCTGTTCTCACGCCAGTAATCAACCACGAAGCCGAGCGACATAAAAACAGAGTCAGTTTTTCATTTCAGCCCATGAATCAGCCCCATTCTCCCGACCCTGCCTGTGCGGTCTGTCCCATCTGCAAAATTACATAAAGGTCGTGGCTGGATGGAATGAATTCCATGTTTGCAAATGACTGCTATCAACGCCATGCTAGTTTCCCCTGAAAGTGCTTTAATTGTGTCAGTACACTGCTAGTATCATAGCAACAGCAAGCTGCCTGTTACTGGTGGTCAAATGAAATAAATGGATAAAAAGAGCCACATCGGAAAAAACAAAAAAAATTAAAAAGTCGTGTTATGAATTACAGGTCGGAGTCGTTACTGATCTGTCTGTTTTTAATCTGAGCTGGTTGTTTTTTATCCAGTCAGGACACTGACACGCTCCACTGACACATATTGTGGTTTCCTCAGTCTGATGTCGATCCTGTCTTTGCCAGTGACCTTCCAGGACTGTGGCAGAGGAAAGGTGCGCTTTGAGGCGGGGCAGTCGTCAGATTTTCGGGTAAGCGAAGCAGGTGAGGTCTACACCAGCCGACGCCTAAGCCTGGGCCGGGGCAGAGCCATCGAGGGGGTGCTCTATGCTCAAGACCTGCACACCAAGCAAGTGTGGAAGACCAGGCTGCGCCTCCTCGCAGAATCCCCAGAGGTAGAACGACACTCACACACGCTTCATGACATTTGTTGAAATCAGTTCTAAATGTTATCACTGTTTATATATAATTTGCTTAGTTCTTCCGTGAGATGTTAAATTTTACTGGTGAGGGTTGAAAACCAGCTTGACAAAGTGCTGGATATTTATTATGCAGATGATAATGAAATCATTCATGTGGAGTGTGGAGATCGAGGTCAGACACCAGATGAGTCTTCCTCACAGGCTCCATCCTGCTGCGCGTGTTCTTCGGCACATGACGCATGTTTGCCGGGTTCGCAGGTGAAGAGCGGTGACGCAACCCTGACTCAGCAGCTACCAGAGATCTTGTTTCCATGGCGCAGCGTGATCGTCAAGGGCGATGGGACTGTGAGGCGAGTGAAGAGGGACTGGGTCATTCCTCCTATCAATGTCCCCGAGAACTCACGAGGACAGTTCCCCGAGGACCTCGTCAGAGTAAGGCACACACAAAGAAAGCCTGTCTCACTGGGAATGCATGAATGGGAGGACTGGGAGTGGGCCTAAGGCATGGAAACATGGGGAGGCAACAACACTTCAGTGAAATTGAATTTGTTTTGCCAAAATAAAGCAAAACCCATGAAAGCTTTCCGGCACCAAGTCTGACTTTGATAAATAAATCAAACAGATCCATCAAAAATTACAGCTAATAAAACGCACCAGTGAATGATGTGATGAAGTGAGTCTGAGGCTGATGTGAGCTGAGACCGTCCCTCGACCGCCACTGCGAAGAGACTACAGCCAGCTAGTCTGAGTAACCTCCTGTTCTTCTTCCTCACAACACTCACAGAGTCTTTAACAGATGCGCTGACTGTTGATCCCACTGTGGAGCAACAACATGAATTCATCAACTACCTAGAAACTGGTGCAGCGGGATGATATTTTCTAGAACACAAATGTAGACAAAGTGTCACGGAGCAGACGAGAACCCACGAGGACACCAGAGCTCCTTTAAGAGGTTGTACAGGGACAGAAGGCAGTCAGGTGTACCAGGAACAGAAGCACACGGCAGGTCGGGGACAGGCTGGGTCGAAGTCAGACAGACAGGAAAACGCGGGAATGTCATGAGAACACAGAGGACGATCTGGGAGAGGAGAATTGTTTGGTCGGGATCTAAAGAGGCCAGGTGATTGGCCACAGGTGTGCAGCGAGGAGGCGGGTCCAAGGGCGGGGTCGTGGTGACAGAAAGCGTAGTCGGCCCTGTATCAGTACGACTGTATCAGTACAACTGTATCTGTACATCTGTATCAGTACGACTGTATCAGTATGACTGTATTGTTATGACTGTATCAGTACATGTGTATCAGTATATCTCTATTAGTATGACTCTATCAGTAGGACTTTTTCAGTTCAACTGCATCAGTGCACCTGTATTGTTACAACGTTATCAGCATGACTGTATCAGTACGACTGTATCAGTATGACTAGATCAGCATGACTGTATCAGTGCGACTGTGTCAGTGTGACTGTGTCAGTAAGGCTTTATCAGTATGCCTGTGTTAGTACATTTGTGTGAGTATGTCAGGTTTTTATCTGATGGTTTGCAGGGAAAAGAAAATCTTTTTCATCTTCCTTTGTGGAAGTGGTGTTTTTGGAGGTGAAACAGTCAGTAGGAACCAGTTTGCTGACTGGTTGGTTTTACTAGAACAGCACCAAACAAAGCTGGTTTTCTACTCTACGCAGTAATGGAACGATGAGCAGATCGTGTCTGCTGAGTTTAGGACGTGGCACTTGCTGAGCCTCCCGTCCAGGTCCTGATCTGAAGCTCTTCTTCACATCAAACTGTCTTCTTGGTGATCCAGTTGAAGTGAAGAGTGAAGCTTGAAGGTGAAGGCTGCTGCGCGTTTGTGCGCCTTCGCTACACACAGCTGAGCAGCCACGCGCTTCCGTTCCCCTGCTTTCATCACGTGGACAGCAGGATATTAGTGATGATCCAGACGTGGCGTTTATTTCCACTTCAGCTCCAGCCAGACTTCCTGGGATGTGCAGCAGCAGCCTGGAGCTTCTGCCTAATCTTGTCAGTGTACGCCGGAAGTCTGCTGACGCTAGAGACACATCCGGGTCAAAGGAACAACCTTTATTCGCTTTAGCGTAGACTCACGTTTGCGGGGGGTGAATACACACGATCCACAGATGTGTAGCAGAAGAAAATGTTCTTTTAAGGCTGCATTAGTTACTCTCCAGTGCTGGCCTGTACGACATCTAACCCCCGTCCTCCGTTGTCTTCCCTCCGCGGTGTAGATCCGCTCAGACCGGGATAAGAACTGGATGCTGCGCTACAGCGTGACGGGCCCCGGTGCCGACCAGCCCCCGACAGGCATCTTCATCATCAACCCCATCTCAGGCCAGCTGTCCGTCACCAAGCCTCTGGACAGAGAGCACATCTCCAACTTCCACGTAAGAGGTCTTCCACAGGTCGCATCAAAAGTGGCCTTTCTGTCCAATCAAAAAGAGATTGGATTTTTTCCCCCTGTTGGCTGAGAGGACAGGAAGATGTTTCCCTCATTATTTCCGTGAGCTGCTGCGTGACCTCATGTGACCTTAACCTGGATTTGGACGTTTCGGCCCTCTGTTGTATTCACAGTGGTGACATTGAGGATGTTGATGTCCAGATAATATTGTCCTTTCTGATGGCCGTGCTAAATACAAGCAGTTTTTATTTTGCACAAAAGGAATCTACAGTGGCATCTTTTAGATGTGTTGGTGTAGATTAGTCTCATGACTTTAACTGCCTTAATGAGTCTGTCTTTGGTAAACTTTTAATCAAGCCTGAAGAAAAAGCTGGAAAACAAATGGGACAATTTTGTAGTTCCATCATCATGTGACGCAGACTTTGATCCACTTAACTCTGGAAACAAACTTCTGTGGTAAATACTTCCCCATTAAAGCTGGTGCCGTAGACATTTAACCAGTCACTGCTGGTGTCAGAGACATTTAAGCCAAACAGCCTGATTGGATTTGGTCTCCCTCACCACTCAGGAAATTCCCAGAACGGAACACTGCACTGACCCCGTGTCCATGCTGCTAACTCATCCTCACTCGTTTGCATCTTATGAGCTTTACGTCCTCTGACCTTTCACCTCTTTAGGCTATTTGGAACAACCTTTTGGTCACAGGCTGTTTTCTCCAGGATCAGCTAAAACAGGGTCCACCCTCATTAAATATTTATATCGATCAATGAAGAGTGCAGCCAGTAAAACCCAGAAAAGCTGTATAAGTGGAACGTTGTACTGTTGCTGTGATCACAGTTTTGAACATACAAAAAAAACAACTCAGCACTTCCTTTTGTCTTTTGCTTACTTTGTCAAATTGTTGATTTTAATGACCAGATTATTGGTGAAAGATGGATTAGAAGGTGACCTGCGACCCTCCTCAGACCCTCATTCTACACGGCTGATTGTCTGAGGATGGAGGGAAGTTAGTATATTACAGCAGATTTATTCAGTCAATAAATGTCAAATCAATTCTAAGCCGCTTTTTAAATGAAGGCTGGTTGCAGATTTCTTTGGACCATTTACATAATCTTGACGTATTTATCAAAATAAGTACTTCAACGTGTTATATAACTGCAGTTTAGCATAAACCACTAATACTTTTTAAGTCTATTTAGGAGGAAAAAAGTTAATGTCCACTATATTTAGAGTGATCCAAGTTGTGTTTCAGATGATGGTTGGATCAAGTCCCAGCCTGGGAAGCTTCTCAGAACCCTCTCTTCCTTATTTTCATCGTGCTGTCTCATATATTCTCTCTCATGCACAGACAAGAAGTAGAATCACCCTTGATGTTTGTTCACTGTCACCAACACACACACACACACACACACACACACACACACACACACACACACACACACTCACACACACACTCCTCCAGGAGCAGAGACTAACCTTTTGATCTATAGGAATCAGCACACACCCTGCTCGTGTGTGTGTGTGTGTGTGTGTGTGTGTGTGTGTGTGTATGTGTGTGTGTGTGTGTGTGTGTGTGTGTGTGTGTGTGTGTGTGTGGTGAGGGGGTGTAAATGTGGTGTCGCAGCCGGGTGATTTGCATTTAAGTGTCTCCTGAATATTCATGTGAGTGGATGGAGATGTCAGAGCAGGAATGTTTATTCATCACATGTTGGCTCTTTGAGATGATGCTCTTAAAGGAGAGTCGCTGAAGGTCCTGGCCCAATCCGTCTCATGTTCATGTCCTAACCCATGTCCTCAGACCCATGTGATTTAGGGTCTTCAGACCCTCTGACTCACGTGATTTAGCTTGACTTAGCATTTGGGGAAGTAAACCTGTTGCCTTCCTGATGGTGGTTCTCAGAGCCTCGTCTGCGTTTGTCACTTTGAAATTAACTGGATAAAAATGATTGTGTTCTCTAGCTGCGCGCTCACGCGGTTGACCTGAATGGGAATCAGGTGGAGAACCCCATCGACATCGTCATCAACGTGATCGACCAAAATGACAACAGACCAGAGTTCACACACACCATTTTCAATGGTTCTGTACCTGAAGCATCCAAGCCCGGTAACAGACACACACACACACATAACACACACGCACACGTTTATTCTTCATTTACTGATGTTCGTTTTGTGTCCCCTGCAGGCTCCTTTGTGATGACTGTGACAGCAGTTGATAAAGACGATCCAAAAACTGCTAATGGAATGTTGAGATACAAAATCCTGTCTCAGAATCCCCAGAGCCCCTCCTCCAACATGTTCACCATTAACAACAAGACTGGTGACATCATTACTGTAGCAGCAGGCCTTGATCGAGAGGTGTGTGTGTGTGTTTGTTTATGCTCCTCCTTCCATCCTTTATTATTTTTAAATGTAACATCATGTTCTATCTCCTGTGGTTTGTCTACAGTCAGCAGATATTGACTGTATAGTAGTACTACTATTATACTGCTAACATTATGGTAATATTGGCAGTTGTAGTAATGTTTACCCTAAATAACTAGAGAGCAGATCTTATTTGATTTGTGTTTCTGTAACTCTGACATAAGTAAAGATAGATGATGTATCAGCATCTCCTTCAAAGGTATTTTGGAACCCTCTCTTCTTGTTTCTTTGGAGGCTTTTCGGAGGCTCGTGACAACTTGACTTGTGGTGTCATTATAAAACACAAGCCCCCCACCAGTGTCAGTCTTAAATGTACAAGCCTTGATATGACGTGACTGTTGATGATGAAGTGTCATCAGTGGAGCAGATGTGAACATCAGGCAGCCATATGTGTTCTGGCATGTTCTCCACACTTCTGTCTCCATCTGTTTTTTTCATTTTTTCTTTGACTTTCAGAAAGTCACCCAGTACACCCTGATCATCCAGGCCACCGACATGGAGGGAAACCCCACCTACGGTCTGTCCAACACGGCCACCACCGTCATCAGGATCACCGACGTCAACGACAACCCCCCAGAATTCACCACGGACACGGTGGGTTTGGGCCCAGCAGCGGCGCCTTTGTTCTGAATCTGGCTGCGCTCACACTAGGTCTGCTGTTCCACGCCGAGCTACGGCCCGTGCTGGCTCCCCGTTACCTCAGCGAAGGTTATGTACATAACCGTACGTGTGCACATGTGCACACACCAGCCAAACAATCCAGACTTTAGAGGACAAACGTGCTCGGTGAGGTGCGGCTGGTGTGAGCGCACCCTCTGGAGTGGACCTGGAACCTTCCCAGGTCTTGTTTGAACTGTCTGCTGTCCAATTTAAGCTACCTTCTTCTCTCTCAGTTCTCCGGGGAGGTCGAGGAGAACTGTGTAAATGTGATCGTCGCCAATCTGACGGTGACGGATAAAGACCAGCCGCACACTCAGGCCTGGAGCGCTGTTTACCGCATCGTGGCTGGAGACCCCACCGGTCGCTTCTCCATCCCCACAGACCCCACCACCAACGAGGGCCTCCTCACTGTGGTCAAGGTAGGGCTCTATTACCCCCACACACACACACACATCCCACAGAGGGGGTCTCCTGGATGGGCGTCGCTCCAGCGTGTGGACCGTGGTCTGCAGAGCCCTTCGGACTGGGGTCTGATCCTTTACAGCCAACGACAGCCGAACAAACATCAGCGTAATCGGACTTGTTGTGTGCTTCACCATCATTTCCTGCGCTTCTGCCCAGCCCATCGATTTTGAGGCGACGCGGTCCTTCATGCTGACGGTGGAGGCCCTGAACGAGGTGCCGCTTGCCCGTGGGATTCATCTGCCTCGCCAGCCCACCGCCACCGTCTCAGTAAGGATCCTGGACGTCAACGAGAGCCCAGAGTTTAGCCCCAACCCCAAGCTCATCAAACTGGAGGAAGGCGTGCCTGCGGGGTCGCGGCTCATCACCTTCACTGCCCAGGACCCCGATCGCTACATGAGCCAAATCGTTCGGTAAGACGGCCACCAGAAGCTTCCTCTCCCAGAGGAACAGTCCTTTGAGCAGAGAACCGGTTTTAGTTTGATGTTTGATGTGCTCTAAATCAGGGGTCCCCAACCCCCGGGCCAATTGGTACCGGGCCGCCAAGAAATAATTTATTATTTCTGTTTTTATTTATTATCAGAGTCTGAACAATCTGACTAGTGACTAAAGAGGGTCTGCAGGACCCCCTGATGACCCCCTCTGTTGACCTCCCCCTCCTCATCAGCCAACCCCACCACACTATACTACTGTATAGTTTTTATTTGAAAGCTCATCAGATCATTTTTAGCATTAAATGTTGTTCTAAAAGTGTATTGTTGCATATAAACGATCCAGAGATGTGAAGGTAAAGCTGGATGAATGCATTAGAGGCCGGAGGAAGTGGAGGAAGTCCTGATGCGTTTTTTTATATGTTTTTATTGTTATTTCACTGAGGAAATGTGTGTTTCATTGCATTGATGCATTTGTGACTTCGTTTTCTGATGGGACAACTTCAAGGCAGACTTGTTAGTTAACAAATGTCATATTTCTAGTTTGAATTGAGAGTAGAAGACACTTGTGATACTCAGCCAGAAAATGCTGACATTAGGATTTATTGTCCCACAAACATCTGATGGTTTGCAGCCACGTCATGTTTATTCCGCACGTCCAGTTCCTTTTTTTGTGTTCCCAGTTTGAAGACTGTTCTGATGACTTCATGCTTCAAGAAACCACTTTTGTTTTTGGTTTCAAGGCTCGTGCCAGCAAAACTCCAACTTTTCTCCACGTGACGGACGTGTGTGTCCCGTCCTGCCCGTGGGCATGTGGGCAGCCGGGTGATGTAACAACAACGTGATGCAAGTGAATTTAAGATCAGGAGAGTTTGATTGGCTCTGCAGGAGGAACGTTTACTCACTGGGTGATTAAGGAGGGCATGCTGCTGCCTTTGGAGACGAAAGCTGGTCTGTTGATCTTTTCTTGAGCTGAAGATGTATTGCGCAGCTCCGAGCAGCCAGATCAAAGCGCTGCAGGACTGCTGCCTCCTGGCCCCATCCTTTAGTTTTACATCCCACTATTTGTTTCTAAATGTAGTCTGGAAATCTTTGTAACCTAGCAACCAGCGGTGGCTGCACACTGTGTTTAAAACCTCTCTGTCTGTCTTTTGCTGGCCTATAGAAGAGACCCAGGAGTGTCTCAGCGCTTTCACCACCACAACCAACGTTATTACTGGTTTATACTGGCAGCTCTGTGTTGAGACATAGGCCAGGGACCTTTTTTCATCCCCATCACTTGTCACCTGTGTCATCAGCTATATGTTTGATGGACTCCATGCCTTTGAAAGAAATTGCAAAGCATTTTTTTCTTGGGTTTTTCCTTTTTTTTCAAGTTCTGTTGAAGATGGAGAGGTTTGTAATGAAAATGCATAAATTAATGAATTGCCTTTTAGTGTGTGTAGTGCAAATAAAGTCAGTCATTTCAGCAAGTTCTTATTGCATCGACCTCTCTCTCTGCCTCTCTCTCTCTCTCTCTCTCTCCTTTCTATCTGCCCCCCTCTTTCTCTTTTTCTGCTCTCTCGCTCTGAATCCAGCTATTCCAAGATGAACGACCCTGCCAACTGGCTGCAGATTGACCCATTTAATGGTCGGATTTCTACCATCGCCATCCTGGACAGAGAGTCACCGTATGTCAAGAACAACCAGTACAACGCTACCTTCATGGCTTCTGATAATGGTGAGTTCTGAACGATGAAGCAGAGGCAGAACACACCCCTCACTACTTCCTCCAATCAACATCATATAGAACAATGTCAGAGCACCTTTCGTTATCTTACAGAATGACATTAAAACAGGAGCCAACCGCTCATGAAAACAAGTGCAACTTGTTGTGTCCGCATCTGGAACTTTGCTGCTTTCACCAGGACTCCTAGTTCTCTTGGTGAAACCCCAACAGGACAGGAATCCCTGCTGGGTTGTGGCTCTTGTGGGAACTTGTGGTTCCCGGGCCTCCTTGTTGAATAATCAGAAGCCAGTTAAGCACAGATTAGGTATTGACTGTGATCTGCAGCAGATTTAGAGATTTCTCCCTGATGACAGATGACAGATTCCACTGCTGACGCACTTTTAACTGCTCCCTCTAGCTCCTGATCAGACCCAGACTCTAGCACATTGTTGTGCTCACAGTCCTCCGTGGTATTTGTAATTGAGATGTTTTCCTGCCAGCGTGACTCCAGAAACCTTCCTCTTGTCGTCATCTCTGCTGGCTATTATGTCCACACAAAAGAAGTTTCCCTGGAATCTGACTCAGTCACATCACACAAGGACTCTGCTGTGATGGGGACTTCCTGCTTGCTGACCATTCAGCGCTGACCTCACATTTACGTGCCAACGTTTTTGGCTCGTAAACTTCAGGGAAACAAAAGCACACGCTCAGGCAAACACATGCTTGACTGAAGAAGAAGTGGCACATCTGCAGTCTCCACATGTGCACCACTTCGACCTTTTCCTGAGGCGGTGAATTCATTTCAATTCAGTACTCGTTTCCATGTTGTTCATGGTGCAGCCACAGGAGGCCCCGCAGTACCCCACTCACGCTTCACTCCCATTCTCAACTTTAATGGACTTGAATGTATGTAAATGACATGTTAGTAATGGTCTGTGGTCTCAAAACTGAAGGACTGCACACACTGGCTTTGACTGCCTTCAGCACTTTGCCCGTCCCATGTTTGTGCTGGAGGTGGCTTCATGGAGGCTTGCACAGGTAGCTGCGGTTGGATGGAGATTATTCACATCAACTGTTACGCAACAGTAGGACAGAAGTCCAAAATGGAGCATTTAGGGACACATCTACAGACTTAAATTAGTTGTTGAATTGATATTTACGGAGTTTGGAGGAACTCGCCTTACGGTGAATTGAGTGGTGGTATGTGGTTCCTGTGGCCGTTCTCTGTTGATACCCAGCGCCAGATGTGCTCTGTTCTGAGAATAATGTGTCTGCATGTTGGTGTGATCATGTCTCATGAAACGGCTCGAACAGGATTGTATCCGTACTAGTTTAAAATGATTCATCTTGCTCTCAGGTCAACCTGTTGCCAATGGGACAGGCACCCTGCAGATCTACCTGTTGGACATTAACGACATCGCCCCCCGCGTGTTTCCACCCGAAGTGGAGATGTGTGAGAAGCCAACGTCCAACGGAATCAACATCACAGCAAGTGACGATGACCTCCCTCCCAATGCCGGACCCTTTGTCTTTGAGCTGGCTGGACGACTGTTGGACACACACCGTAACTGGACACTGAGCCACCTCAACGGTCAGTCTGCTGTGCTACTGGTCGTGTTCTTTATCAGAGCTAATCGCTGAGGTTTGCCCTCTTTAACCGCGTACGAAGACGTGACCTGGTTCTACTCCCCGCTGGCATACCCTCAGGGCTCAACGCTAAGAACCCCCGCTGAGTCATGGCTGTACACTTCCTGGCACGTTCCTTCATCACTTCATATTCATGCACAACAAGAAAGGGTCTCTATTTTTCAATGTATGATGTAAAAGTACGGAACTCAAACAAAGCCTTAACATAATCCAGTTTAAAAGCAAATGAGATTCTTCTCCTGGACTTTTGCTGGCTAGCAGTATTATGTCTTTAGGCTCAGAACACGTATCCGTGGTCAGGCTCAAACCCTCCTGGCTGTGATCCACGTGAAGTCACAGCAGAAACGTTTGCACACATCTGCATTTTAAACATCGGATTTTTGTCTTTCTGTAGGTGAATATGCTCAGCTCCGCCTGCAGACGGGCCCCTTGTCCACTGGAATCTATGAGGTTCCCATCATGATCACAGACTCGGGGAGCCTTCCAATGTCTGACATTTCATATCTGAGGGTCAAGGTCTGCCAGTGTGACCACCACGGAGACTGTGTGGACATGGAGAGAATCATCGCCGCTGGACTGGGCACCGGAGCCATCATAGCCATCCTTATCTGCATCATCATACTGCTGGGTGAGTCTCATGTAGCAAAGCTAATACAAGCGATGTTCCTCATCCAAAGAGACTGTGCAGGCTGAAATGTTGCTACTGTGAGAATCGAGGTGAAGAACGTACCAAAAGTGTCCCGGCTCAGTAAGTGTGTGTAAGACCCCGGTGTCCACTGACGGTTCAGGCCAAGTGTGTGAGTGTGTGTGTATATACATTTATAGGCCACACACACACTGTTGAGTGAAGCAGATTGTGAAGGTGCACGTATGCAACGAGGCAGGCTAATGCGTGTGTGTTCTGACACATTTGTTGTGCAGTGTTGGTGCTGCTCTTTGTGATGTGGATGAAGAGGAGGGATAAGGAGCGTCAGGCCAAGCAACTGCTCATTGACCCAGAGGACGACGTTCGAGACAACATCCTTAAATATGATGAAGAAGGAGGCGGAGAGGAAGACCAGGTACACACTGTAAAAAGTTAGGGAAACATTTAGAAGATAATTAAGCTATCAGCAGTCCACTGGATCAACTCAGAACTTTATATGCTAATGAGTAGATTGCCCAGAATTGCTGTTTCATAATTGCAGATTTGCTTTAGAACAGCAATTGATATTGACAAGAATTATTATCACATTCTTAGTTTATGGGCAACTAAAATGACACACCCCTTTAGCAATTCATGCTTCCACGTTGGAGGATGTTGATCTGGGTGTGTCTGTGTAGTGTGAGGTGCTGAAACAACTTTGTTAGTAAATCTCGTCTTTGTTCCCCCAAAGCGAATAGTTAACTCCACATGTCTGCCATTGTAACTGTTCTGACTGAGTCAGGCGGTGGAAGCTGAATGTAGCGTGTCGAGGGAGTGGCAAAATTAACTGCAAGCAAACCTTCAAAGACAAATAAACTGGGATTCAAAAACAATTGGACACGTCCTCATGTACAGAGAGAGTAAATCACAGAGCAAACACTTTGATGAGTTACACAGAAGGAGAGATTTACTAACATTTTCCTGTGGTAGTCCTGCACTGACAATAGTGATAGAGTGATGACCCAGTGATGACTGTACCAACACCACCCTGTCTTTCCTGTGTGTTCAGGACTACGACCTCAGTCAGCTACAGCAGCCTGATGCTCTAGAGTCAGAGTGCATGAAGGTGGGGATTAGGCGCCTGGATGAGAGGCCCCTCCATCACACCCATCAATACCCACTCCGCTCCGCTGCACCAAACCCAGGAGACATCGGAGAATTCATCCATGAGGTACAAACGCTGTAGTGGCTTTACCGCACAGTCCACTACTGCAGCATGAGAATCAGAAATGTTCTGGGACTAAGGTCAACGCTTGGGCCAAAGCAGAAAGAAGACACCAACGATTGATGTTCAGAATAAAATATGAAGACTGAAGGTGACCTTGTAGGTGACCTTGTTGCCAATTAGACATGCAGGCATTCCACATCTGGACTGGAGGTCCTGGTGGTTGAATTCAAATACAGGCTTCAGCATTTGAGGGAGAGTAATTAAGTTTAGGGTGGACAGACAGTCAGTAACGGTGTAATGGCTGTGAGATTAAAGTCAAGATGGATGGTTCATCCAGATCTTCTGAGTTTAACTTCAGACCTTTCCTCCCTGCTGACTACAACCCTCTGGGGCTGAGGTTCAGGTCTCAGCAATCCGAACATGAAGACTTCATCTATGTGGGAAATGTCAGCTGAAAGCCCTCGGTGTGGCAGAGGTGAGAGGTCACCTAGTGAGCTCCAGCCTCCGGTTCCCCAAGTGGAGTTCTGTGAAGAACGGAAGAGAAGGGGTGATCCAGCCTGGCCACCTGTGAGCAGGGAAGTCCAGCCAGTTCAACCCAGACGAGCTGCAGTGACACGAGCACTTAGGCTGGACTCCAGAGCTGAATCCAAAACAAACCACCTCAAAAACCTCAACGTTTTCTGTGGCAGAGTTGGAAGCAGCAGGCAGACAAGAGAGTCAGGCCTGTAATCCAGTCCTGATCCAGCAGGAAGAGCAGGACACGAGGAGTAAAGACAGTCTGGTCCAGGACGGGAAGAGGAGCGCCCTAATACACAAGGAGAGGGAGGGTTACACCCACATGAGGGTTAAAGGAGGTAGAGAAGCGGGGCAGAGACAGGGAGAAAAGGGGGAGAGGACACAGGAGGAGAAAGACTTATTTTTATCTATTTCACTTTAATTTGACCACGATCAGTTGAGGACAGCTTCTCATTTCTAATGATGACCTGAAAAAAGGTCCCAGCCGAAGTGAAACAAAACGATAGTACAAATCCAGACAAGAATGAAGAAGAAACAATAAGGTGGCATGGAGTTAGCCCAGCCGATCCTCTTATTCAGATCACAATGGTGAGTGGAGAAAGGAGCACCAGAGGTAAAACAGGTGTTGGAGAACATCCAGTCCATAGAGAGCGCACTTGGAGGTCATTTTGTATATGACCTCACCATAATCCAGCCTTTGACCAGAGGGAAGATCGTGGCAGATTTCCAGTCAGAATGAAAGACGGAGAGACGAATGGACAGGTGGGGCAGCTATGACATTATCAGGGTAAATAACTGTGACGATTCAGAAGACATTGGGACGAGCAGTGTGAAACCAGGAGGTCACAGATCAATTTTAGGCGACAGGCTACATTTGGGTGGACACTATCAGAGGTGAACAACATGAGGATGAGACCCTAAAAATGAGTACCAAAATAATAAGCATGTTTTATGTGAGCAGAGGGCTTGATCAAAAACATATGTGGAGTTGCTGCAGTGGTGCACAAGTGGAACAAGGTGGACGAAACAATGTGTAGGGAGCCCAACAGTCATTGGTTAATATATACCTGGATGGAGGATTGTCTGTGGCAACATTACCGTCTGAAGAACAGGAGAGGGCCTGAAGATAGGGACCGGATCGAGAAGCAGAGCATAAGAGGCAGAACCAGGACTGGAAAGACAGGACAGGACAGACAAAATGAAAAACCAGTCAAATGAAGGTAGGGGGCAGACTCAGGTCATCTCCTTCAACTTAAAAGGTCAGTTTGGGAATTTGTACCATCTACCAAAAGAGAGAAGAGTAGCAGTGGACACTGCCCCTGGAGAGGGGGCATTAGTTTGTAAAAAGTTATTTTCAATTTGAGCTCAAAGAAGCTTTTTTCCAAAGTCTTGTGAAATATATCGACCATGAGTTCACGTATGAAAACAAAAAAGGTGAAGTCATTCAAGGGATGTATGCATCTTTGTAGGCATTAAATGTTCTAAAGATCATCAGGCTGCCAATCGCAGCGGATATCTTCTCAGATGCTTCTGAATGAAAAGACCAGAATGACACTGCTTCCATCCACCCGAGCCTGAATGGATCCTGCAGCGAGCTGCCAAACCTGCAGCCTTAAGCCTCCATCTGCTTCCTGCTGTCTGATCTCAGAGCAAAAATACATTCACCATTGTTGCAACTTTAAATTGAAGAATGACTTTATCCTCAAAGGAATTCTGTGCTGCATTCAATTACGCCCGCAAAAGAAGACAGAAGGCGTTCAAAGCCCACCTACTTTACACTCGTATACCTGCCAGACATCCGCTCCTACTACCTCATCTCTCAGTGATCAAACCTAAAACATTAATATTGCTCTTTTTTTGCCAGTTGCCAGCGGTTGTGTGTGACATGATTGTTTTGATGGGGTTGTTTCATTCACTAGATCTGATGAATCCTGATGCTGCAATAGTCAGTCAAAGCCCCAGTTGATGTCTTATTAACTAGCTGTCCACGTTCTTCAGAGCTAACACGCAGCACGTATGTGAATGTCTGTCCTTGGCTTTCTTTCAACAGTGCAGCCAATGGTCTGTTTACTCACCCTTAAACATGATTCCAGTGTGCACAGGGACAGGCGAGGGTTGATAAATATGATCTACACACACACACACAGGCCTCCTGAGGCCTGTGTGTGTGTGTGTGTGTGTCAGTCAGGCTGCAGCCATATGCCAAGTGGAGCTCTGAATAATGAGCAGGAGATGTCAGACATGGCAGGCTGACAAAGACAGCTTAATCTGGCAGACAGTGACAGGCGGGTGTCTCTCGCCCTGCCTCTCTCCAACTCTAAAGCGTTAAATCTCTCCTAATGAATATTAGTCTTGAGTCAGATTCAGCCCGCGGGACCGATCACAGCCACTGTAGTCTGCTCTTACAGTCTGAATGTCTGTCTTTGTGACCCTGTTGGTCTGATACTAAATTTGGAATCAAGTCCCCACAACTCTTTTTTCCTTTACAAACACATTGTGTTGGGGGAGGAGTTCAGGCATTGCTTGATAATCTGCTGAATCTCCCCTTGGAGTTAGCCGCAGCATCTGTCCAGCCTGACCCAAATCCTTGTCTCTTCTATGTAACTCCATAATCCCTCCTCCTCAGTTTGTGTCCCAGCATTCCCTGCAGGAGGGGTTAATGCTGCTCCAGACTGGGACTGTGTGACATTTCAAGTTCCAGTTTCTTCTGAAAGCAGGAGAGTCATCAACGATAAGCCATTGGGTCTGCTCAGCTCTGCTTTACCCTGCACAGCAGCACACAGGTTTTGAGTGGCACACTTCAGGTCGACTGTATGGTTCCTGTAAATGTTATGGGATTACTCTAATCCTCCTCCAGATATGGCCAGTCTATGGTCAGTTCTCCAAGCACACACTCCAGTTCTCTGAGTCCCTGGCTGCTCCAGAGTAAGGTTTCCACCAGCCACAACGTTACTTTCTACAGTCTACATGTCTTATTGCTGTTTGCATAAAAAAAGATCTGTTTTTACCATCCGATCATTACGAGCAAGGAGGGATTTTTGAAACTGTTCCTGAATGATGTCGACCCCACTGGAATGAAAATGTACTCGACCCAGTTGTCACGAGTGTGTTTCGCAACGGGCTCCTCTTCAAGTGATGATCAGTGAAAAAGTCTGACTTTAAATGTCAGAGTCCGTTTCCACAGTACTGAGGACACACATGCGGTCTGCTAGACTGAAGATTCTAATGCGAGACCGTTGATGACTCTCCTGCTCTCAGAAGAAACTGGAACTTGAAATGTCCCACAGTCCCAATCTGGAGCAGCATGAACCCCTCCTGCAAACCCCCCAGTGACCCCTCACTTAGCTGCAGAACATTTCATTGAAGGCTTTTGTGATTTCTGGTCTTTAGGACTGTCGGACAAAGACACACACAGTTGTTGCTCCTCCTCCTTGCACAGGCGAGCCAGGGGGAAGAGAACTTTTTAGAAAAGTTGAAAATATTCTTTGAGTATAGAGTGTAAGGACTTGAGTCAGGGGCTAATGATGGTGAGAGGGTACGGTGAGGGCTGGCCGAGGTGGTTGGACCCAACAAACATTAGCTTAGGTTCATTGTGTGGGCCCGCGCCAAAAGAGACCAGCACCACGCCAGGCAGGCAGTCCCAATGTACTGGACGGGTGAACAATGAGCCAAAGGAGCTAAAATCTCTGATTGGCTCACTTGTCTGTGTGTGTTCTCTCATTCCAGGGCCTGAAGGCAGCCGATAATGACCCGACAGCTCCCCCCTATGACTCTCTGCTGGTGTTTGATTACGAGGGCAGCGGCTCCACAGCTGGATCCCTCAGCACTCTGCACTCCTCCTCGAGCTGTGGGGACCAGGAGTACGACTACCTCGGCGACTGGGGCCCACGATTCCGCAAGCTGGCCGACCTGTACGGAGGAGGAGACGATTAGTACCTTAACATCGGCGGCCCCCGCTCCTCCTTCGCCCCAGGGCTCAGGCAGCGGGTGGAATTATTCACGTGCTTGATGTGGATATGGATGCACACTTCGGTATGACTATGGGAAAGTTTGTTTAAAAAAAAAAAAGAAAAGAAAAGACTTGCTGCCCCTTGATGACTGTTGAGGCCACTAGGGACCTTTGTGACTCCAGGCCACCAACTAGAGCTGCGGCTAATAGCATGATGAGCTGGGTGGAGGCCCCTGTGCTCAGAGCTGTGGATGGTCAGCAGGGTGCTGGAGGCAGCGTCTCTGGGATGGTCAGGAGCTGCGCTACAGACACTCATTTACACTTGAATCACAGTACAGGAGCACCGGGCTCAAATGTGCCTTTTTGTACGTTGTTTGGATTGTGTTTATTCTTGATTAAATGTGTTGCTTAAAGCTCCCGTATGCATGAGTGTGTGTGCGTGTGTGTGTGTGTGTCTGACATCATTACCTTTATATGTGTGGGAGCAGAGGACAGACGTTGTCCTATCAGCAGACATGTGGCTTTGCTCTACTGCTTTCAGCTCGTGAAAAGGAAAAAATGTGTTTTCTTTTGAGGGTTCTCTCTCAGTTGGAGGGTTGCAACAGGATACTCTTCACAACCTTGTAGTCTTTACTGAAATCGCAAATTAGCAGCAGCATGCAGAGCACAATGACACACAAGATCTCCACTGATCCCCACAACCATCCATAAAGCAAGAATTTCAGAATGAGCATTTGATTGGATCTGAACTCAGTTTAAATCCGTGAGGAAGGCTGAAGGCTGACGTCAAGAACACGCTGGTCAAAAACAACCAAGAATAACAAGTAATGTGTATAAAGTGAAGATGACTTGTTATTCATGGACAAACACTCAAGCAGAGTGAGAGGAAAGAACATATTTACAGCCATCAGTCTCTTCATCCAACATGATTCTAAGCTAAATAAATTCTAGACTTTTAGACAAGCACATCCTCACTTAAAATGACATTTTTTTAATGGGAAATGTTTTTCTAAGGCCTCTTCGCTGTCAGCTAACCTCAGAACTGCACTGACCTGCATATTTTCACCAGGAAGATAACAGTAGTGGACCGACGTGTACAGTAACGTTAAACTAGATCCTTCCATTCTTTCTTTTCCTCTTTTCCTCCAGCGTGACTCATGCAGCTTGTTGCTAGTAGAGATCTCAGTCTCTTTTGTAGCAGAAGTGCTGTGGTGGTAGAATTTTTTTTTTTTTTAATTTTCAAATTAAATTCCTTTTTTGTTTTTTTTTTTTCAAAGGCTTCATTTGTCTGTTGATTTGCTTTAGTGTTTTCTGGTTCTCTCTCCAACTCACTATTCACTGTAATCGAAAAATGTACAGAATAATTTTTTTTCAGTTGTTTTTTTTTGGCTGTGGTCTCTGAAAATGTCATTCTAATATCCGACAAATCAGTGTGTGTAATTTGAATTACAAAATTAAAATGTTTTTGCATGTTTTTATCTTTTCAGTATTTTTTCAGATTCCAGTCTCTCACACTCATAGAAGTGTCACATCAACACAATGTTGATTTATCCCAACACTTCAAAGCCACAACAGCACCGTCTACAATTTATTCAAGCAAGAAACGCAAAATACAAGTTACATCCAACACATTAAAGTCCAGAGTTGCCTGTTACTGACTGCTCCTCTGTCACCGTATAGTATGTGTGTACATATTCTGTAAATTTGTACAATAAATATGAGGCAAGTCTTTGAAACTGGCTTGAAACATTTAATTGGAAATTGCTTCAGGGTAACTGGAAGGTTGCATTTCTCCTGCTGCAGACCCATCATCTTGATCTTTTATTCAAACTAGTATTGAATAGCCAAAGATAACAAGGATTCCTGTTCTGAATGGTAGTACCAGATTAGTCTTTGATATATTATAGACACTATTGTGAGTGTAGTCTGGACTTTTTTCCAACAACCTGGACATTTATTGTGGATTTATATGCTGAAAATGGTTTGTGAATCCTTTAAATAAATCAACCCTCTTACTTCTATCACCACCACAGGCTGGTTGGACCCAGCCTTTAAAGTCCACTAGAAGTAGAAACTTGAGGTCCACGCCACAAGATATTATGTTAGACACAGAATCTGATGTCCGATGTGACCTTAAACTCTTTCTTCCAAATACACCAACTTTAGTCTCCAGCTCAAGTCCTCTCCAGTGAAGTTCCTCTCTCTCTCACACACACACACACACACACACACACACACTAAGGACTGCGGATAGGGGAACACCTGTGGCCATCAGTAGACAATACAAACTCACCAGAAAGAAGAGCTTTAACCTTCTTGCTACGCGCTGACCACTGTATCACCGTGTATTGCTCTGAAAAGACAGATCCTGATGGTTCGGACTCACGTAGCCGAACCCGGGGCACGTGCTCGTTTCATAGTCTTTAATTATGTTTTCCAAGCACACAGAATAGGATATAACTTTAATCAATATGTAGCTTTAATCACTGTAACTGTAGCAACACTAGACAAGACAAAGTGGCACTGTGCAGGGGAACACTGTTTCAAACCAGGACATTCAGACCCACACCAGCAGGAAGTAAGTGACAGAAGTTAATTTCCATCATAAACAAATCCATGGACACATGAGGACACAAGCAGCACGAGACCCTCTTCTAGCCGTCCCATTCAAAATCTGTGTTCACATTTGAGTTGCCTGCCATAACGACACCATGGTAAAATGACTCTACCTGCAACCTCCGACACATCTATGGGCACGCTGAGCGCAAGTGGAACAAGGACCGGCTCCATGTCTGCCTTCAAATCCACAGAAGCTCCCTGTTTGACTACCAACAAGCTGCAAAAGGCCGAATCCAAGTACAAACAGTACAATGGTGACAAACCTGGGTTTCTCTTTGACATGCTCACCTCTCATCAACCCTTGCGATGAGCCCCCGCTCCTGCCCTCCGCAGCGCTCTGTGAAAGTTTCCTCAGTTTCTTAATTGAGAAAAGAGCTGCACTCAGGTCAATGACAACCCCTCATCCTCCCCCCACACCGCCAGTCTGGTGTGGTGCTGCCACCACGACCCTTCCATCCTCTGACGGTCAGTCGGCACTTCAGTCACTCATCTGCCGCGCTGACATCAGTGAGTGGACGGATGCAAGCTTCCTTAATCTCAATGAGGGAAAGACTGAGATCATCTTGGGCACATCTTCTCCATCCTCTCCCCTGATGCCCTTGGTCCCCTTGACGCCAACATCTGTTCCTCTGCCTTATTTGAGCAACGGGTTAGTGCGGTGGTCACAGTTTCTTCCATCTCTGCACCCAGCCAAAATGATTTATTAGCCAGGTTATTGTAACGCCCTCTACACTACCATTGACCAGAATCAGATCCCCCACCTACAGCTTGTCCAAAATGCAGCTGCCCTTCTCTTCACCTGCACCAAGAAACATGATCAGCACAATTCTGCCACATCAACTTTAAAATTCTACTCATCGTCAACAAATGCCTCCATGGATTTGTCCCGTTTACCTGTCTAAACTTCTACGCCCCCACACCCCCTCCAGATCCCTGTGCTCAGCAAACAAATCCCACCTTAACCCTCGATTGAAGCCCAGAGGAGACTGAGCCTTCGTGGTTGCAGCCCCCAAACTCTAAAGGTTGTTCTGCCTACCCATCCACCTCCACACATCCTAGAACTTAGAACAGTTTAAGTCACTCCTAAACTCACCTTTTCTCTCAGGCCTTTGCCCACCGCCACTGGACATCTCGCCCCCCATGACCTCTTATACATTTTCCACTCCTTCCTAATTGTACTACCTTTTAACTTAAACTATTTTTCCATACTGTTGGAACTTGTTGGAACTTGCACTTGTTTTAACTGTTAAGCACTTTGATTCAACTCAAGTTGTAAATGTGCTATATAAATAAAAATGATTTGACTCAAACTGAAATAAAAGACTGCGAACGAGGATCTAGTGGCTTTTGTCGTTCAACAATTCCAGAATTACATTTGTAGCTACTTGATTTTTGCCTAATCCAGAGATAATCCACAGGTATTTCTCTGCCCCTTCCAGATCATCTCAAATAATTCAGTTCATGCAGAAACAGGTGGAGGAGACTCGGGTGTGGGCAGAACACGACGCCAACCTGCAGGGGTGCTCACTAGTTGGCCCTGGTGGCACTGATTCTTGCCAAAATGTCATTAGGGGAGAAAAGGTTGAACAACAGGTGATAAATGGCTCCTAATTACAGCAGAGTGGCTCAGTAAGAGCAGGTCCCCTCTCCAAAGGCTCGCCAGTAGGGTTGGCACAGCAGGAGGATCATTAGTCAAAGAAATCAGATTAACTTTTGACATGTCCTGCTATTAACATTTCAGAGCATGGACTCAACAGAATCTGGAATCTGTCACCAGTAAAGGTGGAATTAACGAGTTCTTCCACATTTGGATCAAGAGAAAAGGAATTTGGCACTCATTTGGCCTTGGCTCAGTTTCTCTTCCGACTCTGAAATGCTGAAGTAAAACGTTTGGTTGGGAAATTAATGTGCTGCACTAATTCTTCTGGCAACCTGTCAGCAGTTTAACAGAACTTTGCTGTCAGGAAGCCACACAAATGTAAAACTTCCAGTATGGATGCATATGCAGCTTTCCTTTAGTGATTCTGTTGGATCTTGATCTTATTTTTTCATCATTTAATAAAAATGCTGACACACTGACTGAGTGGGGGGGGTAAAAAAAATAAGCAAAGCAAGTAGTATAGAATGCTTTATTTTGGATTTGTACACAATATAATGTAACTATGTGCTCATCTGGTTTTGAAACCAAGATACATCATAAGATGTTGAAAACTACAAGTCAGTTGTATTCATTTAACACACCAGCAGCTCTCATTGAGATGGTGTCGGGTAGAAAATCAGGGACAGAGATTTAAGGCGCATTTCAAACCAGCCAAGTCAGTTTGTTCCCACTTCACCTTACAGCAGGGATGTCCAACCTCCTCCCCAAAGGGCCGTGTGGCTGCAGGTTCTTGTTCCACCAGTCCAGCTCACCCAGTTTGACCAGTTAGCTGTTGAAGACTCAGATGAGTTGATGAAGTGAGTCCAGTCTGGTGCTGCTGGGTTGGGACAAGAACCGGCAGCCACACGGCACTTTGGGGAAGACTTTGGACACCCCTGCCTTAGATGCAGCAGGAAGTCCTGTCACTGAAAGCCTGTCAGAGTTTGGAGACCAAAGCCCCAGAGACATGGTGGCTGGTCTGACCTCCACCAAGGAGGCAACAGCCCAGCAGGTACCTTTCATTGGTGCCACAGACCGTTAAGCTTTTGCTTTAAAGAATGCTTCTTTACTGTAAGAGAATGTTCCCAGTGTTGCCACAGAGCTGAAGACAGTGAATGACTGGGACTTTATAGAAAAGTGAGTAGACTTCAGCAGATTGACCAGGACAGCCAAATATTACCATCAATACACTATACCAAGAGTCCTTGGTGTGTTTCCATGACAAAACCCATCTTTAAAAAAGGTTCTGAAGCTTCGTCCGACTGAGTGGAAACTGGGCCCAAATGCACCACACCAGAACTGTTTGAATCAAAGTGGGAAGTTTATTAGGGTTAGGGAACAGAAGGACAAATACGAACCACTGGCAGTAATCCAAACAAGAAATAATCCTTGGAATAAATCCCACATACAAATAATCCAATTCACGTATAATCCAGTGTGTCAATAGACCCAGGATCAAGAAACCAGGCAAAGAGCAGGCACAGACAAGGTCAGGAAGAAAGCAAGGTGGTTTACCAGAGCTGAGGCTAGCTGGGCAGGTCAAGAACAGCCAGGGTCGATCACAGGAAACCAGTCCAAAGAATATGGCTAGAAATTACAGAAAGTGAAGACACACCCACCACTAGCACAACCAAACCCTTCTGTGTAGGAGTGTTCATTAAAGCATCTTCATTTCTAAGACCAGTCTGTAGGAGACGATGCTTCTAGATCACCGCTTTTCTTCCACTGGTGATTTACTTTACCAGTCTGAGGGCAAAAGTGCTCTTTAAGGCAACATTGAGTATAAAGCACTGAGTGAGACACTTTTATAATTTCATAGTTATATCAATTATTCAGCACCTAAAATAGTCAGTTTCATTTATAGCTGAAGGCCTGTGTGGCCTCTTTTTATGCTAATAAACAGAATCCCCGAGACAGAAGGCAGTCAGGTTTACCAGGAAGCAGGCGAAGAAGACTGGCCAGGAACAGGCAGGAACAGAACCACGCAGGCAGAGCAACAGAAAGTGCTGGAGAGTCGTGCATATCACCAGGGACGACCTGGCAACAGGTGAGTGAGGAGCAGGGGTTTAAATAGAGCAGGTGATTAGCTGGATGGAGAACAGGTGTGACCCTAACCCTAATTTGAGGGCGTGGTGAGGGTGAAGAGGTGTGGCCTAGAACTCCACTGACTGTACTTTTGGTGGTCTTGCTATGTTTTCAATTTTGCACATTGTAAAGGCAAGGCAGCTTTATGTGTATAGTGCATTTCATGAACAGTGAAAACTCAATGTGCTTTACATAGAAAAGAAAGTAGAAAGAAATTTAAATAATTACATTAAGACAATAATAACAATTAAAGTGATAAAATCATATAACTGTGCAGCAAAAAAAACATAATTATAAGCAGGTGGTGTGGTGGTGACTGGCATCCAGTCCAGGGTGGACCCCACCTTCGCCCACTGTGCTGGGATAGGCTCCAGTCCCCCCGCGACCCTCAGTGGAGGAACAAGTGGTTATAAGTGATGGATGGATAAACAGACCAGTACAAAAAAACCACTAATGTTCACCAATTTCGCATGTTTCAGAAAGAGCTCAATCATAAGCGCAGTAGAAGAGAAGTGTTTTTAACCTGGATTTAAACATGTTCATTTGATCTGATATGACCGCTAAAGGTCAGATCTGAGTCTCAGTTGGGTTCCAGCATTGACATGGTCAATAGGCAAGGTTAGAGGCAAAATCCACCTGCCTTAAAAAAGGTGTCTTCCCAGAAAAGGTTGAACCTGTCAATAAAGTTTAGTGATTGAGCGGCACACGTCTCTGAACCATCTGCTGTGCGCCACAGGCTGCTGAATCTCTTGTCTCCTCACTGTACTCTCTGTAGAGGTCACCTCAATGTTCAGACATTGAACTTCCATTAGCAGATCAAAGAAATCCCTTTTCAATATCTCTCATTATTGCTTGACATCAAGGGCTCCAGTGTGTATGTGTATGATGAGAGATTTCACTCTCTCTTGGTCAGCAGCAATTTTCAGAATTTTCTGAGATATCAGACACCATGTCATTGGGAAAACAGAATACCTTGGTGGGTTTTTTGGTGCAAAGTTTTATCTGATTCACAAAAATATTCTTTTAATTTTTAATGTTGTGCGTATGTTTTATTTTCTCTTGATCCCCAACTTCCTGTCCCACCTGCATGCCGCTTAATCTGAATGGAAAGGTTTCGGCTCCACTGTTGTTTGGGAGTCGAGATGCAACACAACTGCATCCACTGTGGAATAGGGGCAACGCTTCCAACTGTTAGCAGGTCCAGAAGCTGGAGAGACCATCCTGAATGACAAATCAAGTCATGTGAACTCCACCAACCTGGCAAGAAGAGGAGAGCAGCTCTTGTGAATAGATGGCTGGAAAAACTGGCACCAACCCATGATGCACTACTTGAACATGTCAGGCAGGTAGTGTATCAAGCAGGCATCTGGGCAGAGCCAGTGATTCCCTTTATTTCCCTTTATGTCATGGAACTTAAAGGTATTTGGTTTCCTTGTGTGCATGTAAACACACTTAGTGTGACGATGTTTAGACAACATCATGGTATTCTATTGTACTTGAGGTATTTTCACTTTGATCGTATTGTACACTTTGTGTACATACATAGATATAAAGACAAAAGTATCAGCAGGATACAGTAACATAAATACATGCAATCTGTTTCTAAAAATTAGTCACCAACATTTTTACTTCACTTTGTTTACTCCAGTTGGTTTTTGAAGTGAAAATTAAATCATCAATTTGTCATAAAACATATGACCCATAGTTTTATTGCCCTCATTTTTGTCGTCTTATTTTCATCCCTGATTTGGTAACATAAAGAATATTGTTTTGAATTTTGATGAACTTTTAATGGTGGAACAGAAGCCCTCAAAAGTAAAAAAGTGTTTTTGTCGGTGGGTGACAGTTCTTCAAAGACGGCAGAGTGCTGTTTCTGTGTCCCGGCCTGGACTCCCACCAGATTACCAGAAATGAGAGAGAGACATGGACAGACCCGGGATAGAAAACACCTCTCTCATTTCATCTCCTAGTCAGAGAGGGGAGACGTGACGAGACCTTTAAAGAAAGATAGAAGAAAACTGCATTATTCTTTTTTATTTTCACAATATCCAATGCATGGATGGCTGGATGGATGAATGAAAGATTAGTGGATGAGTGGATGGATGGATCTTCATCAAATTTATTTAGAGCCCAGAACTGCAATTGTTGTTTTCTTCAGAGGGCTTCACATCTGCACAGATGTGAAGGAGCCTCTATCCTTCATGACAGCACTAACAGTTCAAATGGGATATTGAGGTCGGCGAGCTTCACAGATCTCTGGCATTCTCCCAGAGACGTGGTTCAGTTCTAAATCAAACATGAGAGGAGATGTGATGAGACCAGCCCATGTTCATGTGGAGATAGGAGTGCCACTCACCTGTCCCTGAGTTGGTATTCTATGTGAATTAGCTGCATAGTGATGAAGGTCTGAGCTCATGCTGTGGCGCCTGGATGTCTGGAGGCTTTAGGAGCAACATTGTAACTTGTGTTTTTTTGAAACATAAATGTAACTCGCCTGGCTCTGTCTCCAGACAAACACATATTGTGTTTTTGTATGTGAGCCCTCATGCTTCTGTGTACCTTCAGGGAACATCATCTTAAAGTTTGAATGTAGGCAGAGCAGTAAATCAAACCTGAGGAACTTTGAGATTCTGAAAATTTCATAAGACGACAATGAATTCTGATTTTATCTCCCTTCATTCCATCTGCCGCAGCAGAGCTCAGCGTCTGTCTGGAGCATAGACCTGACATTTACCAAATTGTGTGTGTGTGTGTGTGTGCACTTGGGTGAAGGCCTGCATGAAGGAAAACCTATTCTCCAGGCGAGTGGAGGAGGCTGACAGGCTTTTAGCTGCTGTTGTCAGGGGTCTGACAGGAGGCTGGAGAGTCTGACGCTAATTGCAGGTATGTAGTCACTCAGTGGACCAATTAGAGCTCATTATCTGTGCAGATGGGTGCAGATGTGAAAGGGAGAGGGTGGGGAAAATTTATTGGACACATTTTAATAAGCACTATGTCATACACTGACCATGTTTACAGTTTTAATAAGAGAGGATAATGATGGTCTATTGTTTATATTGCATTGATTAAATACAGACTTTTATCTGAAAAAGGGAAAACAGATTAACTATTTCACTTTATCCTGCAACTAAACTTTGCTAAAATCCCCACAGATATCAGTCTTCCATGTCCTCTCTGGTTAAGGCAGCCATAAACCACCAAGGTGATTGTGTTTTTGTCCACTCGTCTCAGGCTAAATAGTCAGTAGACTAAAAATCTGATTACTCTGTTCTAAATCAGATAATTAGTGATTAGAATAAGGACTATACAGAATTGTGGAATAGAAGCTTTCTCAAAGTGCAAAATTCATTTCTGTATCCGTTTATCAGTTTAGAAAACTAAATCTCATTCAACCTGCCATAGTCTGCAACTGTTTCTCTCTAATTTGAATAATCCCACCCTCCTGGTGTGTAGTTCCTCCCAAACAACCACAGCTACCTGTACAAGGCTCCTCCTCACAGATCTCGCTCGCTTGCTTTCTACTGCTTGTTTATCCACCGAGGGTCTTGGCGGGACTGGAGCCTATCCCAGCACAATGGGTACACCCTGGACTGGACGCCAGTCAATCACAGGGCTAACACACACAGCCAAACAACCAATAGACAAACAACCATTCACTCTCTCACTCACACATATGGCCAATTTAGAGTTTTTCAATTAGCCTAATCCCCAATCGTGCATGTCTTTGGACTGTGGGAGGAAGGGAACCCAAGCACAGAGACAGGGAGAACATGGAGACTCCACACAGAAAGTCCCCAGCCTCCATCCCAACTGGGATTCGAACCCAGGACCTTCTTGACTCACCTCCTGGTTTGAAGAGCCAAGCTGAAGATAAGCTAACTCAAGATTCTGGCTGTAGAGGTAGTCTTTTCTTTTCTTTGAAGGCCATTTAAAAGAGCACGTTTGCAGTTTCAACCTATTCTCCACTATGTTGAACCGGCTCAAAATCAGTAGATGTAGTTTACAGTTCAAACATTAGTTGATAGCAAAATGCTCCCAACATGCTGCTTGGTATTCATGGAGAATACATCAGCAGGTGTCAGAGGCCACCGCTGCAGCATCAAGACTAGAAGGTTTGAGGCCAGCTCTCTCTGGCTGGAAGTCCTCCTTCTGCTCATGTGTTGTGTTCACGTTCAGTGCAACTGACTATCATGCCATCTGTTTAGGTGGAAGTTTTTTAAATGTTGAAGAAAATGTGTGTTCCCAAACGATTTTTCACTTTTTCAAAAAAAAAATGTATTGAAATGTCTTTCCAAAGTTTGTGAATGGGTGGTTGGAGCGTGCAGGCGTGCAGCAGAGAGGGGAAGCAGAACTGCTGGTTCCTGCCTCAGAGGCTGAGAAGACTCTGGCTCTGTTCACAGCTTCAGCACTTATCTCCCCTGAGCAGGTGTGTGCACGGATGAGTGTGCATGTGGGCAAGCAGGGATTTATCTGACTCAAGACTGCATGTACATTTGTGCATTTTAGTTTGTTGTGTGTGTGTGCGTATATATATGTGTGTCTGTGTGTCTGTGTGTGTGCGCACTTGATTTAAGTTCTTTACTTTTGAGTTTGG
Organism: Lagocephalus sceleratus; assembly: GCA_911728415.1. Classification (NCBI taxonomy): domain Eukaryota; kingdom Metazoa; phylum Chordata; class Actinopteri; order Tetraodontiformes; family Tetraodontidae; genus Lagocephalus; species Lagocephalus sceleratus. The sequence goes on along the minus strand of CAJVRN010000030.1, from coordinate 2,064,594 downwards.
AGAAGAAATGGTGCTGGAAAGCGAAGGGCTTCTGTAATCAGACCTAGAACCCTCCACTGTAACAGCTGACCAGACAGAAGGGAACTTAATTAACACATTTTAATTTTTACAATTCCAGACTGGATTCGTTATTACTGGAGAACATTTTAGTAAAGTTAAGTCCCATGACCTCTTACAGGTGCACATAATTACTGAGACACGTGTTGGTGTCATAACTATTTTCAAATAGATTAACTGACACCCCTAAAAACAACATCAGTATTCTTGGTTACAGTAGAAATGATTGACAACCTGAATGGTGTTTAAATCAGAACACAGAATTCTGAGTATAACACTACATATCACATTACAGACAAGGATTGTGAATGTCTTCTCTTCTTCTTCATGACGTGGCATTTATCTCATAATAATAGGCGTGATTGGTGGAATGGTGAAAGGATCCTAATGATCCCCAGGACTGTCAGTGAATATGCTTCTCCTCGAGTCCCTGCAGGACCGTATTTAAATATTCACTCCAACTCCCACTGCTCCGAGGAAGCTGGAAGCCGTGCGTTATTCTCTCAGCGCATGGCCCTCTTTTCTGATTTCAAGTGAAATTGATTGTAGTGATGTCTAACGGAGCAGCGCCTGTCTGTCTACCAGCACACAGACCAAGTCCATCTGCTGTGTGACACCACTGTGCTGCATTATGAGCTCTCAAAGCAAAGAGGCAGAAGGTTCAACGCCATGCTTTAGCTGTGTGTGAAGCACTCTGCTCATTTCCTCCAGGCTTGACTTTGAAGAATGTTACATGTTTAATGTTACAGAGGAACGTGAAAGCTCTGATATTTCTATAATACATAATGTTGGTAATATAAAACGTGTGTGTGTGTGTCTCTGTCTGTGTGTGTGTCTGTGTGTGTGTCTGTGTGCACGCTGGTAGTTTTCTTGCTCATGTTTTATTGAAGAATATCAAAAAGTTTTCTTGACATCACCATGGAAACCAAACCAATCAGCTTCAGCGAACATGCGTGATGAGTCCAAGTTGAAAGCCCAACAAATCCCTTCCTCCTCTCATCTCTTCTCATCTGCCTCTGTCCTCCTCTGGCTCTCTGGTGTGTCACTCCTTCACGACTGTACTCTCACTGTTCTCTCTGTCACATCCTTCTCTGCTCCGCATGGCTCTTCCTGCTGCTATCTCATTCTTTCTCATCCATTTTTCTTTTTTCTCCTTGTCAGCTTACTTTCCATTCCTCCCTCCCATCATCCCTTCTGTCAGTGGATTAAAAAGGCACACCCAGACACTGCAAAAACATCTCCCTTCATGGCAGGAGCCCACAGTGGGATGTGAGACCTGGCATGCAGTTGACACCCACCATATGTTGCAGAGATATGGGGATACAGGGACAGAGAAGAAAGGAGAATGGAGGAAGTTGAGAAGAAGACAGCTGATGTGCAGCCCTGCTCAAAAGGCAAAACTGCTTGTTCCAACAGAAACGTTAAAAAGAAAAGCTCAAAGCTCAGCTGGGGACGCTGCAGAGTGACCTGGAAATGGCGCCTTCAAATATTCCCTCTTTTGTTCACTCCTGCGCTGGGTTGATTGCCTGGACTGTCCATGTACCTCTCCCGTTTACCAGCAGCCATGACCCAAATAGAAATGTGCTAAGTAGCAGCTCCTCTTCAGGCATCCACACAAACCCAGAGGGCTGATCCAGTTCTAACCCAGCACCAGCCACCCTGCTTACATGAGCTGATTTATGCTTTTATATGTGTGGCCTGCTCACATCACCTCCTCTAGTAGATCCCATGGTCTAACAAAGAGGATTAAAAGACCGTTTTGTTCCTGTGTTCCTGTATAAAGACTCTCTATAAATACAATTGTTCTTAGTGGGCCACCCTTTCGTAATGGAATCTAAAATCTTCTGGGAGATATTTATCCGTCAACTGGTGCAGTTTTGGTATCTGAACAGAGCAGATGTGTTCTGAACCCTGGAGGCTTGTTCTTCATCAGGAGGGACCGCAGGAAGGTTAAATGTTCCTCTAAAACAAGGCTCACCTTCTGAAGCACACATCCATTACCAGTGCCACCTGCTTGTTTTTCTCTTCACATCATCCTTATTGGAAACGAGGCATCTTTCCAGTTTCAGCAGCACTCCAGGCTTTCTCACGTGTGGGACATGATGATGAAGAGTGTGTGCTTCTGAGACTTCACCGGCTCAGACTGTTTTGAGTCTGCTGTGACTTGACCTCTATCCTGTTGGTGCTACACTCTAATTACTGACATTTTTCCTGCACTCTCGCTGCTCCTGCACCTTTTATTTTCTCAGTGGGAGCAGGTGGAAAGGCCAGAAACACACTTCACAGACCACAACACACCAACAGAACACCGTGTCAGGCGGAGGAGTCAGCTTCACCCGCGCGGGTAATAAAGTTTGATGCAGGATTCATTCATGAATATTACTGACACGTTACCTTTTAGAGCAGGGGCGGCCAACCCAGTCCTACAAGAGCCGCCATCCTGCAGGTTTTCTGTCCCACCAGATAGACAACAGTTGTCACCAAGGATTCCAGGTGAAGGCTGACATGGTTCAAGGCCCCCAGTGTTCCCCCTCCCTCGCCTGTCTGTGTCATTTATCTCCAGCCGGTTGGTTACCCGGTTCCGTCCCCCATCAGCAGCTCATCATCCTGATCACCAGCTGCTCCTTGAGAACCGGTCTTTCCCCACCTTCTCCTCCAGTCCTCATGTGACTGCTGATGGTAACAGCTCGGCTCACAACCCCCACACAGCACATAAAACTTGATTCACCGCTTGACCTTGAGTGGTTGTTTGTGTGTCAGCCCTCAGACTGACTGGGACCAGTGCAGGGTGACCCCACCTTCACCCGGTGTCAGCTGGGACAGGCTCCAGTCCCCCTGCGACCCTCAGTGGATGAATAAGGAAGAACTTTACTTTCTTTCCTTCTTTAACCTTTTTACTCTCATACACTCTGATAAAACGTGATAATTGTGACTTTATGATACAGGACTAACTTGCTAACATCTTATCCAGTAAAGGCATATTGTGGTGTTTTGCTGCTGCTGGATGTTTGTGGTGCTAAAGCAGGATCAGATGTGCAGCAGAACTGATTTGATTACGGTGACACTGCTTTTACCTCCAAACTGCCCGATATGCTGCATTAGCCACATTTTCCTCTCCACCACGTGTTCCTCACTCCTTCATCCCTGCAGATGCTTCACTCTCAGGTTCATCCTAATGTGGCACAGCTCACTTCAATTTCACCGGGGAAAATTAATTTAGTTGTATGATAATTGCAGTCAGAGCACAGTACTCTGATTATCGCTTGTGAAAATGTCACTTTGACTGGAGGAGTGTGCCAGATGATTAAGAGCAGGTTGCAGAGAATCGGTGAGGCCTCCTGGGCTTGTTTTGATGCTTATTACTGGAGCCCAGATGGCAGCCACTGTAAGAAATGTCTCTTTCTGTTGATGTTTGCTCTTGTAGTCATCACCATCACTTTGTCTCAGCAGAAGTAGAAAAGCAGAAGTGAAAGGAAAGCGACTGTCCTCCTTTCTCTGGATATGTGGCACATCTCCAAATCCCACAGGACAAATACGGAGGCAGGCATCATCCGTCTCCAAATTCACATTGTTGTATTTCTTTGTGCAAATGAGAACAGTGTTTGTAAAATACAACTACTGAATTTCTTATTGAATGAAAGTTCACACCTGACCACAAATAGTAGCCGGCAAAAAATAAAAAAAGGCAATTAAACAAATACTGTTCATTCTGAACAAAACTGACAAGACTACACTTAAATTCTAAGAAGGAACAGATGCTAGACCTTCAGCACTTTAACTGTTTAAAACAGTTTTATTGAGAATGAACACCATCACGCTGGAAAATGTCAAAATTGATGTTTTTAATGAGCAGAGCATTATTCTGGTTGTTCTGAAGGCCGTCCCTCTCTTCACGAGCTGTGAGCTCATTCTGCTCTCTCACCGTGGCTCGACTCTACCGTTGTGCGCTTCAGTCTGACACCAGCAGCAGCTGGACGCCTCCACCACCCTCAAACCCCGTTCACACTTTTACACTTCTCTAAACACCAAAAGGTCAGCAGTGTCACGACTCACACTAGAACCCAGGAGCGACACCGCCATCGGTTCACACACCGTTTTACTGACTGGGCTGCTCGGGGAGAACAAACAAGACAAGGGGAGTGGGATGAGAGCGAGGGCGAGGTCAGGGGCTGAAGGCTGCGTGGTCCGGGGGCTCAGGCAGGCTGTCGTGGTCAGGAATGGAAGGCAGTTGGGTTTAGCGGGAGTCAGGCAGGATTGGGAAGTCGTGGACAGGCTGGGTCGGGAAGGGGGGCAGGCAGGTCAGAAACATCAGGGTCAAACACGGGTAGACCGTCACGGAAGAGAAGAAAGAGATGAAGACAGTCCAGGTGACACAGAAATCTTACCTTGGACAACCATGGCCTGAAGGAAGGAGAACCTACACAGACACAGCAGACAGGAAAGGCTGGAGGTTGTTGATGGTACAGAGGACAATCTGGCACTGACCTGGAGTTGGGCTGGGACCTAATTAGTGCCTCCCTGATTGTTCTAATTGGCCACCAGTGTGCTGGCGAGAAGAAGAGAGGGTGTGGGTGGGGCTGCCTTCCCACAGTCGTGACAAGTAAGAACATTTTTTAATAAATTCTTAGGCGAACAAAGAAGCAAGTAGGTGTCAATCATACAGAAATGGAGGCTGTGAATTGAGTCACGCACACACACACACACACAAACACACACTTACATTTTGATACTCTGATACTTTTGATTTTGATATTTCATCATCTCGATTATCTTGAATCAGATAGAGTAATACTACCAGAGTGTGATGCTTCTCTTGCATTTCTTAAAGTAGAGAAATGCAAGAGAAGCATCACATTGATGTGTAAACAGAACAAAGCAAACACGTGATTCAAAGGCAGGCTGGGTGGGTGACCACGCCTCCCCTAGTGCGAACAAACCCCCACATGCTTAAATAACTGCTTGAAAAAATGAAAAGAATGATAATGTTACAGTCAAGTTCCAAATTCAAAACCTGCTGTGCTTCCTCCAAGTGTGGGACTATTGTATCATCCTGTTAGATGCTGATGCTGACACCTTGATGGTTTAATAAGATAAGATCCTTTATTGATCCCACACTTCTTGTGCTGCCATGATCACAGCCTCTGTGCTCTGCTTCAGTCCTGCCTTTTCTGATAACAACAATATTGGGATACAAGGATTCTGCAACAATCACTGAAGAAATTCAGCATTTACTGACTGCACTGAATCCACTTCAGTATCAAGTAAGATAAAGTGTGTACACAGTGGCTCTTCTGACCACACAATGTGTTATCTTTAACGGAAGAATGACACAAAATAATGAATCACCAAAATATTTTTGTCTGTGTAAATTAACAATAAAAATTAAAAAAATAACCAACATAATAAAGGCAGAAAACACATTTCAGAGCCGTATTATTAACTTGGGATTTACTGGGATGGCTGATAAAGAGGGCTAAATTGCATGCATGCTTGGTTTGGATGTGCTGATCTAGAGATGGTGAAAGAAGTGAGGAATAAGTGGCTACAGGTGAAAAGAGCAGGATTTAAGGGATGAGTCTGTGTGCTGCCGTTTTTTCCAGTATGGCGAGCGTAAAGCTAAAAAAAAATTATGAATAAAATTTCTTGTAAAGGAGGCAGAGCTAAACTACTAAACACAAAAGTGATCTCCAACAGAGAAATCTAAACACCATAAAAATAAATCTGATACTGACCCTTATCTGTGCCAAAGTAAGCAGTTGGAAACAGCATTTTATTTTTCCACTCCGTGGTCTCCGTGGTCATGAGAGAGAGAGCTATCGGCAAACAAACCTGTTTCCATCAGAATGTTGGAGTCGTGGAAGAACCTGTCGGCTGTAACGGACGTTCACTCGACCGTCAGGAACAAAAGCTCAACACTGGACTCAGCTCACATATTCATTCATATATTCACCACTTATTTCAGACCGTTTGTTCTCTTCTGGACATGATTCCTTCTACGTGTGGGGTCAGGGTCAGCGCCGTCCTCTAGGTCACACCTAAAACCAGTAGTTTGACTGGTATTACTGGGTAAATCCAGTAGTCTGGTGAGTCTGTCACCGCCTTTGAGCGCAGGCCTGCAGCACTCCAACCTTCCCAGGGAGAGGGATCCCTCATCTGTGGCACCTTCAGGTTTCAATGTTGAGATTTGGGGTTCTAAATAAATTTGATTTGATTTATGTCCTCTTTGTAAATGGAGCAACTGTGTTCCTTTTTTTGACTATTTGTGATTTCAGCTGGACACAGGACCAGGGTGTATCATCAGTGGACCAGGGTCTCCAGAAGCTCTCCATGAGCTTGCAGGCTCCTGTAGCATCAGCTAAACCCTGGGAAATGGAGCATGGGCACATGTGAATTACTCTTGTTGCCTGTTAAGTTATTTACCAACAATAAATTACTGTGTGCATGTAAAAACTATGTCTTGATTAGTTGTTTTATGATTACTGATGAAGATGTTGAAAATCCCCAGTCTGGGGAGCCCAGTATTCATCAGGCTTTATAATCATAATCAACATTGATCCAGACTGTTGATTTGATGAAAATTCAATACAGAAATGCTCATTTGTGGTCCACAAAGATGATTGAGCTGCTACATTCTGTTAATAATCAGTTAATTAATCCTTTACCTTATTAAATGGCTGCTAAAAAGTGCTAGAAGCCAAATATGGAGACGCTGGAGGAAAGCAGCTTGGGTGAATCCAGACTGTTGCCATGGTAATGCCTTTGTTAAGTAGGCTAACAGAAGCTACCCAGGGTGATTCTCTTTGTTTACCCTTGGGCCCAGGTTCAGTACTGGCCTTGTACAATGTTGCCTTGGGAACATTCCATTCCATAAGCTGCCACATCTATCCGTCCATCTATCCACCCATCCATACATACATGTATGGATACATACATGTATCCATACATACATGCAAAACCGATTGCCTGAATTTTAAAGACAGAGGCTTAGATATATTACATGTTTTTGAGAAACAACACATTCTGATACACCAGGATAAAATATGTGCTTATACTGGGAACCAGTGCACCCAAATGGCCCAAGGATGGGAAGAATAGTCATATATGCAAATGTGCTGCTGAAATACTGGACACATTCAATACATAATCATCATCATCATCATCATCATCATTACACAGCCTCATGTCCTTAAAACTATTTAACTTGTACCCTTGGGTTTCTTTAAAGGTGCCTTTACACATAGTATTAAATAGTATTAATAAACACTATAAATAGTATTATTCATTATTTAATGAGCAGTGTAATGTACATTCTATACAAATATCTGAAACAGGTTTCTGAAATTCTGGATTATCATTTTCTACATACTTATGACTGTAAAGGTTTTTCATGTATTTATAATATTATGTAAATAATATATAATATATGTACCCTGCCTTGGCTCATATGGAGCAAGAGAAAGAAAAATATATAATAATATATACTGAAAAACTGTACAAAACAAGACAACTGATAAATTCTGATGACGAGTCTATATATATATGTATGTCTATATATATATATATATATATACACACACACACGTGTGTGTGTGTGTATTCATGGATAAGTTAAAAATACCAGCTGATATGACAGCAGATTTCATCAGATTTCATCATGTGAAATTTTAGTTTCACGAATAATAAAGGCATAATCTGTCTATGCTGTTATGCTGTTGTGATAATTGTGATTACGAGCAAGAGGCGTTCTATGGTATTTGGCGTCCTCTTTTGGAGTAGTGCTGCTACCGCAGGTTATGCTGATATCTTTCTCATATTAAACCGGTCTGTTATGGTATACAGACCGCATCTTCATTTCCCTCCTACAAGCTTCACGATCCATGCAATTAATAGTCACACAAGTACATGATTATACACTGTTTGATGAAATAACTGCAGGTAGCTTTGAATTTGGTGCTACGTTTCTGGAGTATGTAAGTCGATCCAACGTTTATATTTTGGTGTTTTAGTCGTATTTGATCCGGGTGGTTCAGAGGTGAGCATGCGGAGGGTGCAGGGGCTGACACAATGGCTGCACTAAAACGGAACTATCGCCACACAAACAAACACCTGAACGTTTTTCCTGCTAGACTTTAAAGTGTTCTTGCCTCGTGCTGCAGAGTTTATGCAAGCAGAAACGTGTCAATCAGGAAAACAAGTTGTTGAGGTACTGTATATATATTGTTAAAGTATTCCAATCTGTATTTCATATCAAGTATTTCTGAATTTGCTTTGGAGGATTGTTCATGTTACCATAGTGATGTGTGTCCGTGGCACAGCGCTACAGTCAGCAGGTCCATGAGAACGTTGAATTCCAGCATGGTTCAATCCCAACCACTATTGGGATTGAACATGATTTTTTCCCCCAGATTTCCTTGTACGTTTGGTGTATCTTCTCTCAACAGTTTCAGAAGCTCTTCCTTTATCTCCCAAATAGACAAAATCCTCTTCTCATCCATCTGAAGCACCTTGGCTCATTCCTGCCTGTGACACGAGCTCCCTGTGTGTAAACGTTGGGCTGAGTGTTGGATCTCTGCAGATTAGTCAAGAAGAAAACAACCTGCCTGCACACACATTTGCATGTGCTTAGTGAACAGATCTCCTTTTGAAGACAGCCAGTGTTGTTTCCTGGAGCCCTTCGGCCATCCTGGCATGCAAATCACTGAGAACCGAGAAGATATGCACATATAGTATGGTGAGCGTGCTCACCAGCATCTGCACCAAGGACATTCAGAACCAGTTCACACACAACTGGCTCGAGAAGAAAGGCTCGCTCACTGGGTCCCAGTGGGTGAAGGAGGTCCAGTGGGTGAAGGAGGTCCAGTTAGTGAAGGAGGTCCAGTGGGTGAAGGAGGTCCAGTTAGTGAAGGAGGTCCAGTGGGTGAAGGAGGTCCAGTGTGAAGGAGGTCCAGTGGGTGAAGGAGGTCCAGTGTAGTGATGAGGAGGTCCAGTGGGTGAAGGAGGTCCAGTGGGTGAAGGAGGTCCAGTGGGTGAAGGAGGTCCAGTTAGTGAAGGAGGTCCAGTGGGTGAAGGAGGTCCAGTTAGTGAAGGAGGTCCAGTGGGTGAAGGAGGTCCAGTGGGTGAAGGAGGTCCAGTTGGTGAAGGAGGTCCAGTTGGTGAAGGAGGTCCAGTGGGTGAAGGAGGTCCAGTGGGTGAAGGAGGTCCAGTTAGTGAAGGAGGTCCAGTTGGTGAAGGAGGTCCAGTGGGTGAAGGAGGTCCAGTTAGTGAAGGAGGTCCAGTTGGTGAAGAAAGCTGCTCACCTGAAAGTGTCTCTCACGACTTCCTGTTTTATTTTGAAAGGTAACTCTCCCCTGGTTCCAGGTGAGGCCTCTGCCCGTCCTGGCTCACCTGCTGATTGATTTCCTGATCGTTTCCACCTGTCCCCCCTCCTGCGTCTACATAAACCCCGCCCCCCCTTCCACAGTCCTCGTCTTCTCGCCATGGCGTTGGCTTGCGCTGCTGGTCGTTGGCGTCCCTCTATCTCGCCACAGTGGCGTTGGTCTGTGGTGACGCTGCTCTGTTTGCCTCCGTGTGGAGAGGGTAGTACTGCGGAGGAAGAGTTCCAGCGTTTTGAATGAGTTACTTCTTCAGGGTTTAAAGTTCAGAGGCTTTTATTTTCCCTCCCTCGGGAGCGATTTCTATTTGGTTATTATTTGGTGAAGGAGGTCCTGTGGGTGAAGAAAGCTGCTCACCTGAAAGTGTCTCTTGCTGCACTGACCAAGGTCATTTTGTAAGCATCCAAAGCAAATTCAGAAATATTCACATCATCAGGATTGACAATCTCAACATTGGAGCTGCGACCTCCTTTACCTTCTCTACCTCCTCGACCTCCTTGACCTCCTGTACCTCCTTGATTTTCTTTACCTTCTCTACCTCCTCTACCTCCTCGACCTCCTGTACCTCCTTGATTTTCTTTACCTTCTCTACCTCCTCGACCTCCTTGACCTCCTGTACCTCCTTGATTTTCTTTACCTCTTCTATCTCCTCTACCTTCTCTACCTCCTTGAACTTCTCTACTTTCTCCAGGTCCTCTTATTTGAGAATGAATTTCAACTAACTATAGGAGCGTAACGATCTCTTCGGTCTGATCTGTGTTTCTCTGCCATGTGTGATATTAAAATATTAAAAGCAGCAAATGTCAGAGCAAACGATGCAGTTTGTGATACATGTTTGACACAAAAGGACACACACACACATTTACACACATTTACCCATCATTTCATTATTCTTTAATTCATTTAGCCTAACTTTGGGAACTATTTAATGTGTGTGTGTGTGTGTGTGTGTGTGTGTGTGTGTGTGTGTTGATAACTATTGGCTGTGTTAAGATGCTGGATCCTGCTGGCTTCTGATGTTCTGATAGTTCCTGCTGGTTCTGCTGGTCTTGGTGGTTCCTAATGGTTCCTCCTGGTCCATGCTGGTCCTGATGGCTCCTGCTGGTCCTGCTGGTTCTACTGGTCCATGGTGGTTCTTGATGGTTCTGCTGGTTTCTGATGGTTCCTGATGTCCCTGCTGATTCCTACTGGTTCTTGATAGTTCTGCTGGTCCGGATGGTTTCTGATGGTTCCTCCTGGTTCTTGCTGGTCCTGCTGGTTCTACTGGCCCATGGTAGTTCCTGCTGGTCCTGCTGGTTCCAGCTGGTCGATGCTGGTCCATCCTGGTCCTTGCAGGTTCAGCTGGTTCTTGCTGGTCCTGCTGGTCCATCCTGGTCCATGGTGGTTCTTGCAGGTTCAGCTGGTTCCTGCTGGTCCATCCTGGTCCATGCTGGTTCAGCTGGTTCCTGCTGGTCCATCCTGGTCCATGCTGGTTCTTGCAGGTTCAGCTGGTTCCTGCTGGTCCATCCTGGTCCATGCTGGTTCAGCTGGTTCCTGCTGGTCCATGCTGGTTCTTGCAGGTTCAGCTGGTTCCTGCTGGTCCATCCTGGTCCATGCTGGTTCAGCTGGTTCCTGCTGGTCCATCCTGGTCCATGCTGGTTCTTGCAGGTTCAGCTGGTTCCTGTTGGTCCTGCTGGTCCATCCTGGTCCATGCTGGTTCTTGCAGGTTAAGCTGGTTCCTGTTGGTCCTGCTGGTCCATCCTGGTCCATGCTGGTTCTTGCAGGTTCAGCTGGTCCATCCTGGTCCATCCTGGTCCATACTGGTCCATGCTGGTTCTTGCAGGTTCAGCTGGTTCCTGCTGGTCCATACTGGTCCATGCTGGTTCTTGCTGGTTCAGCTGGTTCCTGCTGGTCCATACTGGTCCATGCTGGTTCTTGCAGGTTCAGCTGGTTCCTGCTGGTCCATACTGGTCCATGCTGGTTCTTGCAGGTTCAGCTGGTTCCTGCTGGTCCATACTGGTCCGTGCTGCAGCCTTTTCCCGGGAGCGCGCCTCTAAATTCCCAGACTCTACCTTGCGCGTTCCCGGCTGAAGGTCACTCGACGCTCAAAAGCTTTCAGCGCTGCGGTCCGATAGCGCGCATGCGCGCTGCCGGAGGACTGCTCCACAGACCGCAGTATGGCGAGGATGCCTGGCAGCGGGGACGCGGAGCAGACGAGCTGGACCGGGAGGACCGCGACCGAGCGGCACCACGAGGGGGAGGAGGAGGAGGAGGAGGAGGAGGAGGACATCCGGGAGGTGCGGATCACCGGAGACGGGCAGGATGAGGAGTCCGACACGGACGCCGCGGAGCCGGAGTGGGAGTCCGGGAGCGCGCCGCTGGGCTCCAGCGGTTCCGCGGGGATGCGGGCGGTCGTCATGCGGAGTGTGGAGCGACGGGGGGCGGAGGGGGGGCGGACCCTCTGAGGGACGGCATCCCCGCAGAGCTGGAGGATCAGCTGGAGGAAGAGCTTCAGCGGCCGGAGCGGAACCAGCTGAGCGAGAACACGCGCCTGGCCACCCGGTACGCAGTGCGCATCTTCAGGGAGTACCTGAGCGAGAAGGCGCAAAGTCCGGACTTTGAAACTCTGGACAAGGAGGCGCTCTGCGGCGTGCTGCGCTCCTTTTACGCAGAGGCGCGCTCCAAAAGTGGACAGCTGTACAGCAAGTCGTCCCTGATCAGCATCCGGAGCTCCCTGAACCGGTACCTGAACGAGCCCCCCTACTGTCGCACCCTGGACCTCACCAAGGACCCGGAGCTGCGCAGCGCCAACTTGGCCCTGGCGGCGGTGATCCGCAGGCTGGAGGAGCAGGGCGCGGGCCCGGTGGTGCAGAAACAGGCCATCACCAGGTCGGACCTGCGCAAACTTTACGAGTCGTCCGTGTTCCACACCGGCACCCCGTACGGGCTCCTGAACAAAGTCTGGTTCGAGATCTGCATGTACTTCTGCACCAGGGGCCGCGAGAACCAGCGGGAGCTGCAGGAGGACTCGTTCGGCCTGGCGGTGGACGACGACGGGCGAAAGTTCGTGTACTTCAAGGCCCTCGGGCCCCAGCAGCGCTGCCGCTCCGCCCTCTGGGCCAAGAAGCGCCCGGACGCGGAGGAGGACTCGGTGCCTCGCATGTACGAGACGGGCACGGAGCTGTGTCCGTACGCCAGCTTCGTGCGCTACGCGTCCCGCAGGAACCCGAACTGCCGCGCCTTCTTCCAGCGGCCGCGGGACCACTGCTGCGCCGGCGACGCCACGTGGTACGAGAACAAGGCCATCGGGAAGAACCTGCTGGGCACCAGGATGCAGATGCTGTCGCGCTCCGCCAGGCTGTCCAAGACCTACACCAACCACTGCATCGGCGCCGTGTCCGTGGCGACGCTCAACTGCATCGTGGGCGACGCGCGACCGGAGAAGGTCAAGGGTCAGGAGGTGTCTCGCGCCCCCCCCGAGCCCGTCACACCCTGCCCAGAGCGGGAAGACCTGAAGGCGGAGGAAGACGCGGGGGCCCCTCAGGCCAAGAGGATGTGCACGAGGGGGGGCCAGGACGAGGAGCCCACGGGGCCGGCGCCAGGAGCGGGGTCCCGTAAACCGTCCCCGGGCCCCTGTCTCACCCAGGTAACACGGGACCCAGTTCCCACACACAGCACGTGCGTCAGACCAGTACGAGGAGGTGGGTCAACGCCAGCAGCACTTGCGGGGGCCCGCGGGCCCCTCGGCCCTCGTGGTCCCATCCAGCTCACGCTTGGTGCGTGTCAGAGAAAGGACCAGCCACCCTCCAGGAGGAAGACTCTCCTGAAGATAACCACAAAAACCAGCTCTTTCTGCTCAGCGGTGTGAAGCGGCCCTCGGGGAGCTCTCATGACCCAATACGCTTCATGTCACGACGCCTGACGTTCTCGCTTATGGCTGCAGTAATCACGGTGGCCGATAGGGGGCAGAACCACACTGAAGTCACTAAACAGTCTGAACAATGTTGATGCACTTTTGTTTTCTTTTAAATGAACCAAGTGAAACATATCTTAAGCCACATTTAAGTTCACATGATAACGAAACGTCACTTGAATAAGAGATTTTTTTTTTTACATGAGCTCAAATGTTAAGTTGGAGAAGTATTAATAAGGAGACCGTGGTGGACATTTTTATAGTAAATGTGATTGTTGTTGGACGTTTGTGGTTAGCTTCACCAACATCAAGACAAAGGCGAGTTTGCACTCCTTTAGGCCTGAAAAGGAAGAATGGGCATCATAGATTCAGGCGGAGTCCAAAAGTAAAAAGAAAAATCTTGAAAGAGATAGCAGATTTGGAAATAGTTGAAAGAGTGTGTTGAGCAGCTGGTACTAATGACTGTTTGTGTTTCTTTTACTAATGGACCCAGGACAGCAGAAGCACGTGTCGCTCGAGTCAGCCGCTGGTTTCTCTGTCTCCTCTGGGCTCTGGTGGCATCCCAACGCCAGCCAAGCTCACCAAATCAAACGCGCCCGTCCACATCGACGTGGGAGGACAAATGTACACGAGCAGCCTGGGCACGCTCACAAAGTACCCCGAGTCACGGTGAGAGTTACAGGGGGACCGGGCCTGCTGATCTCATTACTCTTCAAGTCCTGATCACCTGATCAACAGTCTATTTCACTTTCACTGTTTCAAATTGTTCAAATTGTTTGTCTCTTGCTCCTTTTTGCACGTTGGAGCTCTACCTCGAAGCCTTCAGATCCAAAAGTGCAAATTACAAAAATTTTTAAAAAGTTGTAAAAAAAATAAAAAACTTATATTCTTTTTATTCTTTCCCCTGGTTTGCGTCAGAATTGGTCGACTTTTTGATGGAACAGAGCCCATCGTGTTGGATGGACTGAAGCAGCATTACTTCATCGATCGAGATGGTCACATGTTCCGTTACATCCTGAACTTCCTGAGGACCTCAGAGCTGCTCCTCCCTGATGACTTCAAAGTGAGTGTGTAGAGATTTCATCAGGTAACGTCACAGGTGGTGGTGGGGGGGTGTACCTGTACGGGCTTCATTAGAACTGGGGGGGCCTCCAGGGGCAGTGAAAGCACCGTATTACCGTGGATGTTGTGTTGCGTTGCTCGGCTGCAGGAATTCTCGCTGTTGTACGAGGAGGCCTGTTTCTTCCAGCTGACTCCTCTGCAGTCCCAGCTGGAGCACTGGAGGTCGGAGCGGGAATGCAGGAGCTCGTGTCCGGAGTGTGTGGTGGTCCACGTGGCTCCAGAGCTCGGCGAGAGGGTCAGCGTCAGCGCCCGCCATGCTGTGATCGAAGAGGTCTTTCCAGAGGTCACAGACCTCCTCTGTTCCTCGCTGAACTCCAGCTGGAAGCCAGACTCCACACACATCAGCCGCCTCCCGCTCAGCGGCTGCTGCCTCCTCAACTCTGTGCAGGTAGGTTCTCACAGCTTCTCCGTCCCAGACAGGAACCTTCCTGATGTTGGGTGCGTTCAAGCGTCCAAGCTGCCTTTTTGACCGTTTGTTTTGTGTGACTGCAGGTCTTGGAGCGACTACAGCGGAGCGGCTTCTGGATCACGTGCTCATGTGGCGGTGGAGTGGACTCTTCCCAGTTTACTGAATACGTCCTGCAGAGGGAGGGCGGGGGCAGCAGGCAGCCACGAGCCCTGCTCCAGATCAAGGAGGAGTTCCAGGATTGTGCCAGACAGACTCACTGAGAACAGCTGGAGAACATCATGCTGGGAACAGCAATGGTGGCTCCAGTCAGGGAGCTTCAGAGTGGCACCAGTGTGTGGGACAGGAACGTTTAACCCAAGGTACAAGATAGAGAGGAGCATTGGGAGGAGACTGCTAACTCCTCACATAACTCAAACAACCATTGAACACTCCGTTAACCACAAAACATCAACTGGGTTAAATGTCAAAGTAAAACACGACTACAACAACATCACTCTCTGCCGGAGCTACAAAGAATTCCAAGACATGTTGCCATGTTTTTGATTTTGAGAAGGGCTGGGAATTCTTCCTATAGATCTCATGATTCAGGTCAACAGGTCCCTTGTTGTTAAATCTCTACCAGAATTACACAGAAAATCAGCACACTGGCGACACAACAGTCGACATTCTTGGGTTTAGACTGGGAACCACGGCAGATCCTGCCTCTACAGTCAGACCGTTTGTGACGGCGGTGACGGATAACTCCCAAAACACCCTGGGGAGCAAGTTCAGACCTAGAGCGAAGCTGGACAAAGCATTGTGCTGATCGTTGATCAAGTTGACTGGAATAAGCAGCAAAATAGCACAGTGTACGTATGACCGCCTCACACAGCAGTTCAACAGAGACCCCAGATATATTAAATACAGATACTGAAGAACAGGTTTTCCCAGCTGGGACATAAAAGTTCATGATTCCACCATGAACTCTGCTTTTATACATTTCAGTAAAGTTCATGAACCGAGTTGTTTGTGGATAAGTGGACACTTTGCATTTCAGATGAGTCTTGACTTGCTCACCTTCGTTTTTTCTGCAACTGCTGTAAACAATCGTCCTCAGACCACCGTTATTAATAAAAGTGTATATTTGTGTAACCGTGGATGTAGAGCCTGTGGCACAGGGCCAGCTTTAGGATTCCTCCCGTTTATCATCCGGCACATCTTTGGCTGAGCCGTTCATCCTCTATATTTATTCTTTGAACAGCTTGGTGTCACTCCACAGCTACTCTCTTCTAAATGTGAACTTGTTCATCATACCCATCTCTGAAGCCAACTACATACTGTAGGCTCACACACACGCACCACTAAAGGATGTCTGAGGCTGTTGTAGAAGCAAACTGGTCTTGTTCTGACTTCTGTAACAGAATAAATGAAGAACCTGAGCGAGGACGAGCCTGAGCGGTGATGCAGCAGAACTCCAAATACAGCAGGGACAGGCCCGCAGAACGGATTGGACATGCATGTCTCTGCATTGATTTTAGCCTTTAAGGTAAACCGTTGCACTTCTCCCTTCACGGAGAGCTGACCAACACTTCTGGGTCTTCTGGCTGGTGTGACATCGGGGTTGTCCCACCAGCACCGGTGTAGCAGCCTCTACACAAACCTCACAGATGTAACCGTGTAAACTCAGTTTATTGGCCAAAACCACCCCGAGGCCACGCCCCCTCAGCCAAGACCCACTGGACACTTTGGCCAGGAACCTTTTGACTCTAAAATTAAATCAACTTTGGCAAACTTAAAGATCAACAGCAACAAGGAGCAAATGAAGCAAAGTCGGGCCCTCTGGTGGTTGAGTCGGTCGTGGGGGGTCACAGCATGGCTCTGTAGAGGAGCAGCGAGTGGCACAGGAACGGCTCCACCTCCATGCACAGCAGCAGGTCCCTCAGAGTGATCCGCGTGGTCCTCGGAGGCCCCGGCAGCATAGCCACCTGAGACACACACACACATACACACTCTCTCTCTAAGGAAATGACCTTTTTCTGCCATTAGCTCGTAAATGAAGATGAACGCAGCAGCGGCCTTGAGACGGGTGGGTCAGTGGTCCTCCAGGCCAGGACCCAAGCTCGGATAAATGCAGAAGGTAACATCTAACAAAGTGTTTTAACAGGCCCTCAATCATTTTCTTGGGTGCCGTCTATATTCTCCATAACAGCCCTGCCAACACACTCATTTCAAGTTTTAGGAAGTTAAGACCGGTTCTAGGAGATGCTTCAGATGCCTAAGGAGGCCAGGCAGACAACTGGATCATTAGAGTGTGAGCCACGTATATGCATAGACCACAGCTTTAATGGCACCAACACCACCATCACCTCAATCAGGGGCAGCGACCGTGCTAGGGTCCAGTTGATTTCAACTTCCACTGAGCTGCAGCACAACTGAAGAAGCCCCTCAGGTGAGAAACATCTCCCGGTTTGGGAGAGTGAGGTGGCTCTCTGCTCAAATTTGGCGGATTGAAGCGAGTCCTCGTCTAAAGCTACAGGCTGTGGCTGCAAAATATACCAAGGGTGGATGTTGTTCATGCATTGCTAAGAGAGATTCATCCTTTCATCGGTGTAAAACAGTGGCTCTTGTCTGTCATTCCTTCCGACCACCAGGGTTAGGGACCCCCTGGGGGACCCAGGAACCAGAGGCTCTGTTCCTTCTGTCATTTATCGAGTTACCTGGGAGCCATAAATAAACCACACATTCAACAAAATTATCAAAGAAACAAAAAAAAAAGGAAAACTTTCAACCGTTTCTATGTGAACCACAGCAGGAGTCAGACTTCAGGGCTACCCAGCGACCTTCTGTAAACCATCTCCTGAGCATCTCCCCTCGCTACATGATTCTCCGTCTGCGCCCGTCTCCGTTCTTTTAAGACAGACTGACCTGGCTTTCAGGCTCCAGCACTCTCTTTTTCCGAGGGCCAATAGCAGCCAGAGCAGTCAGGTTGGCCTCTCTGTGCTGCAGCTGAGCTTCTTCCATTTGCTGTAACTGTAAATGACATTAAAGTTTAGACTGAATGTGTCCAGCAGAAACCGACTTTTTCTGAGCACCATGTGCACTGGGACAGTACCAGTACAGTCAGCTGTGTTCGCTGGTGTCAAGTTCAGAGAATACGTTTCCAACCTGACAAACACTGAGCATACTGTGTGTTCATGCATCTTAAAATCTTTACATATATATATATATATATATATACATACATATATATATACACATATATATACACATATATATATACACACACACACACATATATATATATATATATATATATATATGTTATAAAACCAGAACAACCTTAATTTATGGTTGGGTTAGAACAAGTGAACACACCCATTTGCTTTGACAGAGCAGTGAAGTGAGCTCTGGGTCTACATTAAATGGGATTTCGATTTTGTGGTAGAATCTACTCATTAGAACTTGTGGAAACACATATCTGAGACACCCAGTATCTGTGGCAGGTCCTTGTGTACTGAAGTTCCATTACATCATTGTTCTCTAATACCATTTGATATTTTGCTCACTGTTAATTTCAGATTTTACCATTTTAAATGAACTGCTCAGAAAGAACTCACATCAGAGGCAGCAATAAGGGGCAGAGAACATCTTTACTGTGATGGGCAATTCTGAAATGACACCCCTGCTGCCCTGTTGGGCTTCTGATTCTGTCAGGAAATGGATTTAAGCTAGGACGTCTGAGAAAAGCAGCACAATGAGCTTTAAAAGTTACGTTTTATCCTCTCAAGCTCAAAGACAAAACATTAAAATGGCACCTAGTGAAGAAGATGGCGCAGGTCTTAGAGCAACTTTGTGAAGATGTGCTGGAGACATGTCTGTGAGCAACAGTACTTTCCTGTATTTCTCTGCACAGTCATGTTGCACCACCTGTAATAAGTGAAGCAATAAGAGCAACACCCATAAGGGTCGGTAGGGAACACTCCCAACTTTCTTTAGTGTGGTCTGGGGTTGGAAAAATGAAATGTTAATGGAGTAAAGGAACTCTGCAGAATGAGTGCAGCCAAAGATAACAAGTGAAGAGACACAGGCGCTTTGTTTCACTGCTCAGATAAGAAGCACAGAATGTTCAAGGATGCAGCTGGTGAAAATTACCAGGTCACACGCCCCAAATCAGGAATTAGGCAAACATCTGAATTCCAGGGAAACGAGCAGGCAAGGAATCCGGCTGAGTAATAGAGTACAAAGGTCAATGTTGGTGGTGTCCAGCCAACAGCTAAGACCGTACCATTGGGTGTGCATGTGTGTGAGAGACTTGCTGCAACTGGAGTAGATGTGGTCTGCCTCTGTAACCAGATGTTTCTTGAGTGTAACCGTTAGCGGCAGAGAACCACATCAGTGTGATCATTTGCGGTCAATTCAACCAACATCTGGGGGGCTGTTTGAGGATGCTATTCACCCACCAGCTGTACTGACAGACATACACACCTCTTTAGCTCTTTGCTTAAGCTGCTGAAGCTGTGGATCCTGGCTGTGGGAGCGACTCTGTGGTCAAAGACAGATGCTGGGTTGGTACACAACTCTTAAAAGATTCTCTAAATGGAGACAGACCAGTCAGACACCTGCTCCTCGAACCACAAGACAAATGATGCCACGTCAGCAAACCAAGATCAGCATACACAACAAGTTAGTTGTGGAAGTTAAGCAACACTTCAAGTCCAGTTTACTCTGGCCAAGCGCAGCAGTCGCTCTCTCTCCTCTTCATCATTTCTCCTCTTCTTCAAAGTCTCCACTTCCTCCAGAAAGCGGATCTGGGAGCGTACATCACTGACTTTGGTGTGCCAGAGATCCTCCTGCAGGGAAAGTTGTTTGTTTTCAGCTGGGTTGATCAGGGGATGAAGGCCGGAGGGTCACCTGATCACTTTTAGAGCTGTACCTTTAGAGCAGCCTTGCGATGTCCAGCCATTACGCTCAGTTTGACGATCAGGCCATGAAGACATTCCTGCGTAGCGTGAGAGATCAGGGCTACCACATCTGGAGCCACATCAGTCACTCCCAAAGGCCGTCCTAGCTCAAGACAAAACGTCACAACCATCACTATGAACAGCCGATCCTTTAGACACAGTGGATGAAGAAAGGTGGGCGGAGCCCAGGGTCATTAAGAGCTAATGCCACCGGCCTCTCTGGGGGTTCAGAACCAACACACACCTGAACGGCCCTGCCTCACCTTCGGGCCGTGAGCCGGTCGTACCTGCATGAAGGACCCAGCTGAGCAGCAGGTTGGGGGAGAGGAAGAGCTGATCCTGGCACGACTGAACCACGGAGCCCACCACGCTGGTCAGGATCTGCGCGTTCTCCTCCCTCAGATTCACCCCGGCCATGGAGGCCACGTCGTTGATGTCGTCCTCTTCCCTGGGAACCACACCAGAAGAGAGGGCAGCTCTGAGGTCCAGGTAAGCGCCGAGCTGCGGCCTCTTTGAGGAACGCGTCGCATTGGGAGCGAGGAGAGGACATGGAATTACCGGTAGTCTTTAAATGCATGAGCGGTCACCAGGGGAGGATCCTGGGATGACAGAGTTTTCACTGGGAAACTCCCTTCAAAACAGACAAGTAAAATTTAAATCTGAAGAGCGACCACCAACGCTGACTTAAAGACGGGACGACGATAGAAGACAGGACCTCAAAGGGCCGGTCTGGTTTAAAGTAACAGAGGCTGCCTTTGCTTTAATACAACCTGAGCACTTCCCTCCATCAACCCGCTCTGATGTAGGAGCCAGAGCCTGGTGGAGTCCAGACACCATCCCCACCTTTTCCACAGAATTACCTTGGAGCTGGTTTCCTGACTGGGCCACTGGAGCTTTACCGTCATCTCTGCTGGTTTTGGCTGTGGAATTCCTCAGCAGGGATAACGCTGGCCTCAGGTTCACAGCCACACCTCCAGGAGGGCGCATAGCCTGCGATTAGACGTTTACACTTATGAAGACATTTCTATTCTGCTTGAACACAGCTGGAAGGTTCTCATGTAACTTCTGGATCACACATCCTACAGAGCTTTGGTAGAGCTGCTGCTGCGGCCCCCCACAGCTATTCAGAATGACGACCAGGAGAGCGCAGATAGAGATAAATCCAATTATTAAGATACATATTCATTAGTAAAATACATTTGTGATTATTAGTTGATTAATGAACAAACATTTTGATTGGTGTTTAGAAGTTTCTGAATCTAAACAGCCATTTCAACATTTCTTTCTTCAGTTGGTGGTAAGTTGGTGGAGTGTCCCACATCTACATGACCAACACACTGTCTGCGGTGATGCTTACAGGACAGAAAAATTCTCTTCAGAGATCAAGACACGTGGGAGAACATTAATCTGTTAACATGGTGCTGGAGGAAAACGGCAGCTAGAGGCAGGCGCGTGGCCCAGGGTGACCTCGGTGGGTCGACGGTGTTGGTAAGACAGCGGGAGGGTTCTGCTGGGCCCGAAGCATCGACAAATACCTGGGCAATACTTCAGCTCAAGTCTGTAGAACAGTTTTTCATTGCTGCTTCTGCTCACAGCGCCAAAGTCTGTCATGTGCTGTAGGAGAGAAGGCAGCAGATCCACAGAAAACAGGGGCCATGACACCGAGCACGTTCCTCCACAAGATGTTTCAGCAGCTCTTCCTCCTTCAAATCAACGCTGCTCCAGTCCCCATTTGTAAAGGTTGAGTGTCTGAAGATGAGTGGAGAGGTACTTCAGGTATTTGCTGACCTGCTGACTGGTGCTGATGCTTTTAGCTGTGTTGGACTGTTTCCTGCTGGCGGTGGGGGGGGGCAGTGCCTGCTGTATAAATAGTTCGGGGTCTGCAGTCAGGTGGCGAACAGCAGGAAGACTTTTCTAACAAAAATGAACAAACAAGAAGATGTCAAATACAAAATGACACATGCGGTGTTAAAACATGCATCTGTGAGGTCCCAGTAGTTCACTTGGATGCCCTCTCAACACCAACATGATGACAGATTGAGAAGAGAAATCTGAGTTTTCATTTCATTTTAGTTCGCTTTGGCCCCCGACTTCAGTTCACCAACCGGCTCACCTTTAGAAAGGGCACCAGGCAGGGCTGTGGCGTCGACTTTAATTCCTGATAAAGTTGTTCTGTAAACTGTTCTGCTTCAACCTTTCCTTCCTGTATGGACACAAAACACAGAATAATTACTAGAAGAGCGAGTATATACAAATAACCAAGTCCTAGTTTAAAATGCACTTTGAACGGTGCAAAAACTGAAGTACTTCAGAAGTCTTTATTGTACCAAGTGGTAACATTGGTTTAAATGGTTTACATAAAGACTGAACCCGTCCCAAGTCTGTCTCAGCGACAGTGGTGACCCGTGGTCCTCAACAGTCTCAGCTGGCCGTGGTGACGGAGGAAGGCGTGTTTACGGTGAAGGCAGGCGTACCAGCAGAGCCCCCACCAGTCCTCGCACGTTGGCAGCCATGCTGGCAGCCTGGGGGTCACTGGATGCCAGCTTTATCAGAGTTACCAGGAAGTTCTTGCACTTCTTCACACTTTCCAGAGTCTCCTGTTGATCAAAAGTGATGACATTAACCTTCCCTCAGGAGAAGCAGCTGTGAACGTCAGCCAAGCTGCACTCCACATCTGGAGGACAGGGAGAGACGAGTGCCCCAGCCCTGTTCTGTCTGGAGCTACAGGCCACAGACCGGGACCAGACCACAGGCCCTACTGGTCCTGGTGGAAGCAGCAATCACGAACCAGTCTCCGGCTCCACCTACCGGGCTAAATGTGGCTGCTGGCTCTGCTGCTGCTGCTGCTGCTTCTGTCGCGGTGGTCTGATGGCTAGGCTGCCCCCCCCCACTGGAAACAGCAGTCACGTGCTGGCCCCCGGCTTTAGGAGCTACACCGATCACCTGAACGCCACAAGATGGAGGCAGGAAACCTTAGAATCCTCAAACAAGACATTCGAGTGCTGCGCTGCCTAATGTGAGGAAACAGTCAAAAACCAAACAGAGACTCAAACACAAAACATTGACCTTGAGGGAAATCCTGGAGCCCAGAACTAAAGAAAGGGAGAACTCCTTCCCTGATCCACCAGTGATGCTGCTAATTTATGTCTAATTTAATAAAACCAAGCCTGGGGGGCCCTCCACCTGGGCCTTGAACGGTACCTTCACCACCCTCTTCTGGGCTGCTGCAGGGGTGGGCAGGGCCATCCGCAGCACCGTCACCTTCTCACTGCTCTTATGAGTGGCTGCTGCAGTAACCTGGATTACAGACACCAACAGGAAGTGTCCCACCTTCTACATGCGAGCATCCTGAGAAGGCGCCCCCCCCCCCACCTGCTGGGCCGTGATTCTGGGCATCGGAGCGGACCCCTGCTGGGACAGAGCCTGCCGAGACACCAGCATCAGCTGACCACTCTCACTGCGGATCAGTAGCATTCCTGCAAGAAATGTCGCAGGTCACTCGAGCTCCCCTCCCCTCACCCCCCCCCGGGAACAGAAGGGACAGCCCACCCGGGGGGATCTGGATGTTGGCGGACTGAGAGCTCACGGCCAGCGTCTGAGGAGCGGCCGGCCTCGGCACGCTGATCATCACTGCCTTTCCAGATGTGGACACTTGGTTGATGGAAGCCACCTGGCCTAAGACACCTTTCGCACCAACCGCAGGAGGGGCAGACTTTGCCATCACCACGACAGATGGGGAGGGCGCCGAGCCGGCCGCCGCGGGGGGGCCGACTTTAGAAGCGCAATTGGCTGGAATGTGCAGCATCTTCAAGTGGAGGGAGGAGTCAGGGAACGCTGCTGATGAACCACGGGCCTCCAGCTTCTGCTGCTCCACTCCCACTTTATCTGCTGCCATGGCTGCTTCTGCTGAGCACAACATCACCAAGATCCACCTGAGAGCTCAGAACACCAACACACCTGACACCCCAACCAAACCCTCAGAGATTTACACAAACCACTGACAGCACATGTGCAATGATATAAAAAAAATGAAAATAACACCTTATTTCACCTTAACTGCACAACATAAATGCTCAGAAAGACTGAATGGAAGATTTTCTAATTAGGATTAGAACAATGCAGTGTTCCCCTTTTCAGAAGAAAGACTAAAAACATGAGATGTTTGTGATTGTCCCTGATAGAAAAGAGGACTCACCCCCTCCACAAGGTGTTTCTCAGGCCAGCCTTCATCTGGCAGCACCAACAGGTTCAAGGTGAGATTGCGAAGGTTCCGAGACCCTGTTGATTCTTAAAAACAGCCGTGCTTCACCTGAGCACCAACATTTCAGCCACAGCTGCCTTAATTAGTCAATCAGCTTACAGCCACCAGGTGGAGGGGGTGGCACAGACGTATCAGATCCAGGATGAATGAGGGAGCCCGGCTTGAGTAAACCTTGGAGGGACTTTGTGGGATTCATTGGTTGCACATTTACTGAACCAGGATAAAAAGAAGCAATTTAGTCAATCCAGAATCCACCATGGTTACAGGCCTGGAGCTAATGCACACAATCACCATGGTTACAGGCCTGGAGCTAATGCACACAATCACCATGGTTACTGGTCTGGAATGGACTAATGCACGCAATCGCCATGGTTACAGGTCTGGAGCTGATGCACACAATCAGCATGGTTACTGGTCCACGATGAACTTGACCTGATAGGGTGTTTGTTCATCCAGGATAAACCATGTTTCCGGGCTTCAGAACGGAACCGGGGGTTGGTGCTGAGGCCTCGTCCAGGTTTCAACATCTGGACTTGCTGCTGCATTGAAGGTCTGCAGAAACCGTCTTCTTTGGATGAGTCTGGTGCTTTAATCAGAACTTGAAGGGATCAGTTTCACATTACAGCACTTGTCTCTTCTCCAGTCTCTCTCTCTCCTGACCTCTCTCCTGACCTCTTCCCTGACCTCTGCCCTGACCTCTCCCCTGAATGACCTCTCCCCTGATCTTTCCCCTGACCTTTCCCCTGACCTCTTCCCTGACCTCTCCCCTGACTGACCTCTCCCCTGACCTTTCCCCTGACCTCTTCCCTGACCTCTCCCCTGACTGACCTCTCCCCTGACCTCGTTCTCCACTCCTGTGTCAGACGCTGCTGAGGCAGCAGCTCCACAGGCCACATGTTTCTGTTCTATCCAATGCTCTCTGTTTGGGCTTCCTCCGACGCTCGCTGGTGCTTTTCATGGTAAAGGCCAGCGGCCAACCTCCAGCCAAGCCGGGTCTCTGCGTGTCTGCTCCACCACCTCCAGAGTCTCAGCACCAACAGACACAAAAGTGCGGCTAAAACATGTTAAACAATATCTTGGGTAGCGTGAGTAGTCGTAGTTTTCATCTAAATATGTGGCAAAAACAGGACATTGATTCAAGATCAAAACTAGTGATTCCGTTTAACAGCACTGACTTTAATTAAGTTAGTTTTTGTAATGAATAAGCATCAATAACACATTTTAAAAAAGAAAAAGAGACACACAACCAAACCAAACAACAACGAATAATGGAAGGTGGAGTTGGTGGTGCTGAAGGGTGAGCAACACCCAGGTTAGACCCAGTATCCATAGAGAAATACATTGACAGTTAGAAGCAGCAGGGCATTCGCGTTACAGATGTTTCTCCAGAGTGGTTTCTCCTGCAGAGAGTTCAGTTCACCGGTTTCTTTGTCTGGAGCAAGAGGAGCTGAGCTTGAGCCCTTCAGACCACAGATCAGCAGAAGAGTTCTGCGACACCAAGATACTGGCTCTTCCTCAGAATCAGGGCTGGGGTCAGGGGTCACTGCTTCAGTGGTCTCCACTTGTCTGAGGTCAATACGAGGCTCCTGGCTAAATCTGGACCACCAGGTCAGTCGGTGCAGCTGCAAAGGAGAGAGCAGTCATGTGACCGTTAGTGGTCGACTGGGTTAAGGGTAAACTCATCAGATACGGCCATTCCAGCACAAACTTGCCTCAGGAGACACAAATTCTACAAGACAACATGTGTTCAAGTGTGGCTGTGAGTGTGTGTGTGTCAGGTTTGATGATACTTGTGATTGAGGCCTGCCTTAGGGCGACCATGTTTACTTTGAGCGTTCATGACTGATGGCGTAGATGCCTGCTCTGGTTTGAACCTTCAACCTTTTGTGTCTTTACTAATGTAGTGAAATGAGGGATGTCAGTATTAAATGAACAGTGTTACCTGCTGGTATTGATATAATACACACGTGCATGTGCGGACACAGTAATGTGAATAAAGAGAAGGTTTGAGGTGTTCCTTACATGTTCTTTAGATATGGGTGCTGTGGCCAGGCTGACTGCAACAATCACAACACATGACACCGAGAAGAGGATCATAGCGAAGTACAGGTAGTGGACTCGGGCCAGGATAGCCGGCCGACCGTCAGGCTGACCACAGGCGGGATAACTGTAGGAGAACTCCAGAACCATGCGGGTCAGTCCAACTAGCAGTCCAACGATCAGACCCCAGAACGCACCCTAGAACACAAACATGTCATCTAACCACTGACACCTCACCAGGCACACAAACACAGGCTCACTGTGTGTGTGTGTGTGTGTGTGTGTGTGTGTGTGTGCCTCACCTGCTCGTTGGCTCGTGGCCAGAAGATGGCCAACAGGAAGACGGCAGCGACGGGCGGCACCAGGAAGCTGGTGACCGACTGCAGGTAGTCGAAGAGCTGACCGCTGTTGGAGGCCTGGATGACTGGAATCCACAACAGACTGACAGCCACCAGGATCACAATCACAACCCTGGAGACACAGAAGGAATCTCTGAGCTTCGGTGTCCATTTACTCCTCCTGGTGAGACGATATTACCAATGGCTCAAAGAGCACAAGTCCAGCTTTCATCTGGGGACTTGAGTAAGTAATAATGTCAAGATTACAGCTTATTAGAGATGAGCAGATCCTACCACCTACAGGAGCTTTGTAACAAAAACAACCCACTGGACAGAAAGACATTTGTTTTCTAAAATACAAACCAAGAGTCCACCAGGTGAGGTAGAAAAGACTCCAGGAGAAACGTGGGCATGAAGCAGACTGACAGTAAAGACCTTCTAAGGTCAGGTGGGGAGCAGCCCTCCTTTAAAACTGATTTAGAGTTTGTTTGGTTTTACATGAGGAGGACCTGAGAATAGCTTTTTACAGGAAGGGCCGAAGGATCGTGGTTCCTACATGTGTAAGACATCTCATT
This sequence comes from Lagocephalus sceleratus, assembly GCA_911728415.1. NCBI lineage: Eukaryota > Metazoa > Chordata > Actinopteri > Tetraodontiformes > Tetraodontidae > Lagocephalus > Lagocephalus sceleratus. The sequence continues at coordinate 2,037,589 of CAJVRN010000030.1, read as the reverse complement.
TTAATCTAAAACATCAGGATAAACTGAAAAACTTGAATGCAGAGAAAAAGGCAGTTTGTTCTTTTAGAGTCATTCTGTAGTTGTCTTTGTCTGTTGTTTTGGGCCATTTGCCCTGTTGCATCAATGTCCACAGAGTTTCAGCAGACATGCACACATTCTCATATTATCCAGAAGAATGTCTGATAGTCTTGGGAACTCATCTTCCACCCAATGATTGTAAGCTGGCCACACACTGATCCAGCAGGTCAGGTCCCCTGGATGTTGGGTCAGGATGATGTATTCCTGATGATATGCAGTGACCTTCTTATATCAAATAATACTAGTACAGCATGTTCTTCATTTCATCAGTCCACAGAACATTTTGCTAATATATTAGTGTTGATGTGCTCTGTAACATGTTGAAACTGGATCGTCAACACCTTTAAGAGGGGTTGCCCAAAATCCGTCCACCTGGTCCCAGCAGTTGTTGTGAGTAGACTACACCCACAAGGTGTTGCCAAGCTCTGCAGCCAGGTTATCACCCTTCCAGTGTATGTATGGATTCCAGCCTCTTCTTTTCCTTCTAGGGAGAGAGAGGCTTCCTACCCCTCATCCCAAGCCTTCATCCGGCACTGCCTTCAAACCTGGTCATCTCTCTTAAAGGTGTTGTACTGATACTCCACCTCTGCCAAGATGTTTACAAGCTGATTAGAAAGTCTGGCTGTCCACCCGAGATATTACCCTCATACCCCAAGTGGACTTCAGAAAGCTGATACCTGAGGTGCTTCCTGAATTCCTGCAGCTCCACCATTGTGTCATTGAGGGTGGTCAACCTAGTCAGCCTATGACATTTACAGGTACTTGGAAGACCACTTGTTGTGTTTTGTATTTTGGTGCTTTTGGCTTTTGGCTTTCCTACTTTTCTGTCTGTCATTTTTGTTTCTGCAGTGCTGTGCATAGGACGTGGATGACTGGTCCCTCCAGTGTTTGGATTTGCAACATAAACGCAAATTCAACCAATCCCCGTGAATTCAGGGCAGTGTTGCAAACTTGATCACTGGCGTCATCTTGAGCTGACATTGAAAAACGATTTTTGAAAAAAGATTTTTTTTGGCATGTGTGGGGGGGGGTTGTTTCAGGAACCTTATATTTGTCATACCCTTAACTTGATGATAAGATCACATTTTCTGACAAGAATACATGAAATTCACATACTTTTTCTTGTCGATATATGTAGCAAAGAAAGTATTCCATTGTTTTTATTCTGCTCCTTACTTTTATAAAGAAATTATTTAATAATGAATGCTATTACAGCCATACCTGCCAACTATCATGAGCTCCATTTCAGAAGCCCTTGGCCTGGCTTTGTGGTAGAGGTCCAGGGTAAATAGAGTCGAGCTACTGTTGAAGACAGAGGTCAGAGACGACATCAGAGCAGCTAAAATAACTGCCAGCATCAGCCCTCGGAGACCTGGAAGGTTAAAAAAAAGCTTTGTCCAGAAGAAATACGCAATAGTTTCTTTGAATGTTTCACCTCTTGGTGGTGTTTCAGAACGTATATGTTAAAATCTTTTTTTCTGTTTGGGTTTGTAATCATTGAACTGCTAATACTGTCTAGCACACAAGCACACCTCTTCTGTTTAGTGTGTGTGTGTGTGTGTGTTTGTGTGAGTGTGTGTGTGTTTGTAACTCACCCACAGGCATTAGCTCCACAACTATCTTGGGGTAGGCAATATTAGAGCAACCAACTTCAGCTCCACAGATACTCTTACATACTGCTGGATCCACACAAGCGACCTCATCTATACACACACACACACACACATACACACACACACACACACAAAGAGACACATCAGGGAGATAAACCACAGAGTGGAGAATAAAACCTTGACATTTCCAACCAGAATCGATGACTGGCTATTGAACATGTTTCTAAAAGACTTGGAGAATAACATAGTTGAATGTCAAAACACACACGACCATCGAGTATATCTTTTTTCGCACTCAAACATTTAAAATAACAAAAGATTAAGGAAATTATTTATCATCATCATCAGGTTATGATTTTTAAAAATGATAGAGAAACCTACCTGGAAACAGTATTCTGCTCATCATGCCTGGCATGACAACAAAGAAGGTGGGCAGTAGTTTGAGGTAACCTCCCAGAATACTGCCGCCTTTAGCATGAGACAATGACTTGGCTGATAGAGACCTCTGGACTATAACCTACACACACACACACACACACACACACACACACACACACACACACACACACACACACACAAAAAATAATCATATCTTTTAGGTGTTATTTTTATGTTCTATCATCCATAAATTTATCTTAAAGCAAAATGAGTAAAATAAAAGTCTGAGAATTTTTTATCCAATTACACAACCTCCAAGTTGTGTGTGTCCTTAATTGCATCCTCATCAATCAGAAGTAGCTATTGTGAGAGACTTACCTGGTCCGTGCACCAGACCCACGTAGCCAGGATAGTGAGGCCAAACACCATACCTGGCCAGGGTAGATCACCTGTCACAGCGTCTCTGGCCATGTGGAAGGAGTCATTGCGAGGTAGGTGACAGGTGGTGTTGGCAACTGTCACTGAGGGAACAGCTGTCATATACTTCTCTACCAGGCCCTCGTACCATCCGATTTTAGAGAACGCTGCACATGAAACACACACACACACACACACACACACCAAAGTTTGGCTTGAAACAACGAGCAGCAGTAACATTGCAAATCCACGTGTGAGTGTCCAACACACATATGAACATGAGCGCTAAAGCTCCTCCAACCATGATGATGGTCTGAAGAGAGTCAGTGTAGATCACTGCTGCGATGCCTCCTACACAGAGACACACACCGACACTGTCAGCACCACTGATTCCACACAATATGCTACTTCATGGGTTACTGGTCGCACACATATCACAAGCCATTGAATGCTGACCTGTCACAGTATAAGCAGCAGTGACCAGCAGCAGTATGAATGTAGACAGGTAGAGATCCCAGCCCAAGGACACTTGGATGAAGAGTGCTCCTGAGAAGATATCTGCCTGTGGAACACAAACACGATCATGTGGAACGTCTGGTCACCTCTGATGACCTTGTGCAGCCTTGGTCAGAGTCTGAGCGTATGTACGGGTCTTACAGACAGTTTGGTGAAAACATAGAGCATGAGTGACAAAACAGAGGTGTATATGCGTATCCTCTGGCCTCCAAAGCGTTTGCCGAGGTACTCGGGCAGGGTCACCACTCCAGCAGAGATGTAGACGGGTACAAAGAGCCAACCGAGAGCCACCAGGACCCACGTAGCCTGGACAAACATGAAGACTTATAGTTGCAACGTATTTGTATTTATTTAATTTTTGTCCATCATATTCTTACATTCCACTCAAAGCCACCAACTGCAAGGCCTCCCATAGCTGCCTGTCCTGCTAGCCCAATAAACAAACTGCTCCCAACGTTGCTGGACATCAGCGAAGCTCCGATCTGAAAATGAAGAAACACTTCAGGATCTACATTAAACACAACTCGAACCTCATGACGACAGGGCAAACCTGAAGCTACATGCTTCAAATCTGGACTACAATTCCATAGAAACAGACCTGGGAAGGATGCTTTGGTGTCTCAAACAGAGTATGAAGTTCATTCTATTCTTGATAGGATGACATTTGAGTGCATAACCGTCTTATAGCTCCACTATAAATGCACAATTTCTTGGGGAGTTAATTACATTGCATTTTTGGATTGGATCTTTTTGGAGCCAGTCAGGAAAAGAGGTAATTCTGGATTGTAGGAATAGTTCGCTCTTATCGCTGCTGAGGTGTCCTGCAGGTGTAATGCAGGAAAAGCAGCAACAGTAATTAACTGTAGTTGGCCAGACCCACTAGCCTGCCTAGTTCAATTTGACTGCAGCCTTGCAATGCAAAGATTCACTTTTCACCAGGAAAGTCACAAGTCACTAGAACTGAAGCTCCGAGTAATGAACCTAATTTCAACAATTGGTTAAAGAGAATTTGTCCATCACTGCTTGACCCCACTGATGTGAAGAAACTTACATTGGTTGTACCTACATACCAAAGTTTGCAGAGCCTTTCAAAACACAGGAACCATCTGCCTTCCATCTGCTGTGCAGCCAATCAGTCTATGTGGTCAGGGCAGATAATGATATGTGGCCAATCAGTGAATTGGAGCTCTTGGAGCTGAAAATATCACTCTTGCCACAGAAAATGCTGTGAAAATCTGGATTTCAAAACTCAAAAAGCTTGTGTACTGTGGTCAGTCGGTCAGGGACAATGATGCTGCAAAATGCTTTTAATGTATGAATGCGAACATATTAATATATAATGTTAATCATATAATGTCAACACTGGTATCCAGTTGTTTTTGTTCACTTGTTTGGAGTTATTAAACCTGACCTCGTGCTGAATTCAACCCCCACCTAGAATATTTTTTAGCAGCTGCCACTGGGACCAAAGTTTTGTACAGACAATAAGAGGAAATAAAAAGCAACAGCAGATGAAGTAAAGATAAAAATAAATATTATAAATTACAATCAATTAAAAGACATAAAAACAAAGCCATAAAACTGGAGTAATAGCAGCGCAATAAAAATAATATAATTTACTTGGCTGGGAAGAGGAAGTTCCTGGTTCAATCCCAGTGTCAGACAAAAGACCTGAGGTGTGCTAGTAGCAAGGGAGGTACCTCCAAGGTACCCTTTGGTTTGAAGAAGGGATTTAAACCCTTCAGAGATTATTCTGCACCAGCAAAAGGACTTTCTCCTCAGAGCTTCCACTTAGTTTTAGGAGCTGTGGATCAGGTGACATCTATAGGGCTGTACAAGTCCAGAAGTAGGGCGGGTCAAGACCATCTAACCGAATCAGTTTAAAGGGATTCAAAAAGGTTTGGCCAGCCAGGGGAGTGAAGCTAAAATCGGTGGTGTGCTCTGGTTAAAAGATGTGCAGCAATGCTCTGTAACATCTGGAGACAGTTAATGGAGGACTAACCCCCACATGTAGTGCATTGCTGTAAAAAGGCAGCCTGGTGATGACAAAGGGCTGGATTAGTGCTTTACACTGCTGCCTCAGCAGAATTGACTTTATATTAACCAGCTGCCTCAACTGGAGAAAACAACTCAAGGACTGTCCTGACCTGGCCAGCCTTAGCTCAGGGTCCATGATAGTTTGTTTGGTGATCTAGGTGAAGGGAAACCCTGATCAGGGGGATGGGATCTTTCTGGGGCTTTAATGCCATCCTTTTGATGGAGTATATGTCTCTTAAAGAAGGATATAAATTTGACTGTCATCAGTGTAACAGTGGAAATAAAGATTTACTAAATCTGGAGCCAATTGGAGGAAATAGAGAGACAATAAGAGAGTGCCAAGAACTGTGCCCTGCGGAACACCACATGAGTGAGGAGCAGAGGAATCAGAGTCACCAGTGCTAATTTTTTATCTCTTTAACCTGCCTGTAATAAATAAAAGACAGGACACTGTCTCTTCAGGATGGTTCAAGTTCTTCTTTTATCATCATCACTCCTTTCTCACTGAATATGAGAATGCAGTGAGAGTTTTAGCAAAAAGCAATCTAGACAAACTTAAATGAAAACAAGTCACTGATTGGGAGATTGGGAAGAAGAACGAATATTCTATAAAATAAAGGAGACAGCAGCTTCAGCTTCAGTACCAGATGTATAGGAGTTGTTGTTACTGATGAATCTAACAAATTCTCCAGTGATTTAAAATCTCCTTGTCAAATACATTTATGAGGTCAGGAGTCAGTTACAGTCTCAAGACTGGACCCTCCACACTGTGTGACAGTCTCCTTGTTTTGACACTATTGTCATCAACCGATTACCTGGCTATTGGCAGATCAGGTGTTGAAACCTCTTCTGTGACCTGGTGACCTGTAGTCCTGATTTCTGTCCCATCAAAGATGTTTACATCAATTCTGATCTAGTTTAATTTCATAGTTAGCTGTTTAGTACTTACAGGAAACCAAGTCATTGAGCGACCGGCCAAGAAGTATCCCCCAATAGAGCTGCGGCTGGCTCGCCTGGAAGACTACGAGATAGAAGAAGTTGAGGAGCTGACAGTGACACATCACTGATGCAACAGATGTACAAATCCACTTTGTTTCTCAGTACATAATGATAAATCTAAGTTTATAGAAGCTGTCCAGATTCCTGATTATCCTGCAGTATTAATAAATGATAATTGATGTGATCTGGGCCCAATAGCATCCAAACCTGATGGTTTTCTGTGTCAACATGCATTGCTATTATAGTATATTAAAGTATATATTATAAGAAGTGTGGAGCACTTCCTGGTCTTACCCAAATCCCGACAGCAATGACAATTATGAAGTAGACGACAATCACAGCAATGTCAGCTGCCTCCAGTCCCAGGTTAGATCTGGGAGATGCAGCAGTGGTGAGAGCTGCAACACACAAACATTCAAAAATTGTGCTCTAGCATTGGGGTTGAGGGGCATGAATCTCGCAAGAAGCTGGGAACACAGTTTCCATTTCAAAATATGAGTTTCATTTGCAGGCTCGCTCACAAGTGTTTGACAGCATGAGTTTTTGATTTATGCTACAAATGTTAATGTCTTAAAATATCTTAAAACGTTCAATTTTCATAAACTACATATCACAAACACTGAGTTTATTTATCAGTTTATAGAGGTCATCTGTTTAATGTGCTCATTCGGAAAATGCAAAACACAGTTGGGCTGCAGGACATTAAAGCAGCTGTGATGTGAGGGTGATGGGCCATCTGCATGCTGAACGTTACCACATTAGAGAAACAACATAATAATCCATTAAAACACTAGTCTATGTGTGCAGAGTGTATGTATGTACTCATCATCCCTGTGATGGTGAAGGCCAAGGGGAAAAGATGGATGGATGATGAATGGATACCCTGTGTTTTATTCGTCAGCTTCCTCCTAAATCCTTGAATTTTGCCCCTTTCTGTGTTTATTCATGTAGATGTTTGATGTTTTAGCCTTGTTTGACTTCATCACTGTTGATTCAGTATCAATAATCTTATTTGAGATCAGTTATGAGACAGGTTCTCAAATGGTTACCAACATTTTAATATAAATGAAAATACAACATTTCAGGTGTTTTAATGCGAGCGGGCTCTTAACTGGCTTCCTGAAGTGATTTTCAATTGATCATCAAAAATAAAATGTTGCAGTCAAATAAACAATTACAAGTGTCTAAAAGTTAAAGGATGATCAGACATATGCTCAGTTTCAGAACTGGTCAATCTCAGATCCTTGAATTTTTCTCCTGTCAGCAAGATCTTTAGAACCAAGGTAATCAGCAGTTACAGTTTAACTCTGGATACTTCAACTCAAGATAAATGCATGTTTATGGCTGTCATTAAGGTTTCAATAAATCAGTAACAGTGATGATAATTGCTATTTGCTATTAGAAACTTGCTGTCTTGTCTGTAGAATTTCTTCTCCACAAATTCTCTTAAAGATAATCTCCTTCAAAAATGTTTCTGAAAATAACACAATTCAAAAATAATGTACCATCATAATATCAGTAAAAACAGATGGTACATCTTTGCCTTTACTGATTACACCTGATTTAGAAGAACTGCTGATTTTTAAGACTCAACCATACAATGCTGATGAGAAAACAGGAAGCTCCTTTTACACAATGAAAGGATAAAACGTCTATAACTCCTGCTCTTGTCTGACTGACAGGACCGACCCCGCTACAGCCGTCTACAGATACAGAAGTTCTGGATGTCTGTCCCATCCAGGCAGGAGTAACAATCACAAGCTCTTTTCCTATCACGACTTATCTGATAAAGCCTCATTTGGAGCATTTTTGTGATGAAACCTATTTCTAGCAGCAATGTTGACACTGAACACGTCTCAGATGAACAAATTTCTCTAGTTTCGTTGCTTAAAAGTAAATAGGTGCAACCTGCAATCTAAAATGACTTCAAGCACTGAGCAGAAAAGTGACCAAACCTGTTGGTGCAGTTGCAGACATGGTGGTTGCCGTATGTACATCCAGTTCTTCTGCAGGTGTCTGGTCTTTGTGTTTGTATTCTACCGGGAAATGTGACAGAGGTAACTAATTCACTTGGAGGTTAATGATTTAACCACTCTCTTGCTGAGGGAGACACACTGGGCTCTGTACCATCCATGACACTCAACTTCTAAGTGACCTGATGATTATTCAGTAAACTAATAGTTCCAATCAAGACAGGTCTGTGCATGCTTCACACCACATTGGTATTCTGACTGTAAGCCCTCTCCTTTCATTGGGGGAATGATGAACTGAGCTGGCTTTAACTGTGATTGATCACCAGCTTCCATTTGGCTCTGCACACAGGAACAAGGAAGAAGCACCAAAACGGGTAATTGTGGGCGTCCCATCTCTTTGATCATCAGATGCAGCAGAAAGAGCCAACTGCTTTTTTCAGATAACAAAATCGACCAAAATTAAAGTGCTGCTTTGTTCCTACCACAGTATTGACGGAGTGAAGTGTGGCTGTGAGGGAAAAGTGACTAAAAAAGCAAACAAAGATGATTGCGAATTTGGATTAAGTCATATTAACAACTGGAAAGGTGCAAAGGTTGAGCAAATGAGTCTGAAAAAGACAAAAGGGTGTCTGTTCTTCCAGTGTAACTCATCTCATCCTTCCTGTTGATGAATGTGTCACCATGCTGTCCACGTCCTGGTCCCACTAGAACCGGGCCCTGGAGACCATATCCAGTACAGAGCAATGACAGGATCTGTCTGACTGTGAGGCTCACGGGTAAGGATGCCTGGTGTTTGGTGTGTCTGCAGCCTTAGTTTTCTCTTTAGTCGATGTGGCAGATGCAATCATTAAGAGCCACAAGTAGAGCCCAGCACTACTTCCTGGCTGGAACCATAGATTATTTCCCATTGCTCCAGCTCACGACTCCCATAGGTCTGTGAGAATGATCAAATTTCAAAAATCATGGTAAGAGCTTCATTCTCTGTCCATAATTCTGCTTATCTTTGTTCTCTGACAGAAAGGCTGTTCCTCTCCAGTAAGAAGTGAAACTGCCTACCCCACTGACGGACTGGTGACAGGCCAGTCTGACTGGAGGGTCTGGATTGAGGGTCTCATTGCTCAACACTGGATATGGTCTCCACGGCTCATTTCCTGAGGGACCAGGACAGAATGGGACACCACTCTTCAGACGGAAGGATGGGGCGACTGTCTGCTGTGGGGGGGTCCTTCATCTGTCGTCCCTCTGAAACTGAGATGCAGGCTTGTGCTCACAGTTAAACCTGGTGGCCAGGGATCGAGGTACAAATTGAGCGAGTGTCATACTCTACACCCAGCTAGCACTCATGGAAGTGCTCGGCAGGAGCGGCTTTGCTTTGCCACGGGCTGTTTTTGACCTTTTAGAACATTCAACAACCGAAGAATCACCAGCCAGGATCTTAAGCGGCAATCACAACTAATTTTGTTGAAACTGAAGGTGCAGTTTGTGATTGGAGAGGCATGATAAGATGCCAGAAGAGTTCAACAGTGTTGAAGTCAAAGACAACAGCAAGTGCTCTGCTTACCAGAGCAACAGTTCATGGATGCTGTTGTGTCGTCATCCACGACTGGACCTTCAGCAATGCAAACAAGACAAATGTCCACATTCAAATTCTACTTTTTTTTTCCAATCTGATGCTCACTATTCTGCTTATCATGACAGACTTTTTAAGGCATAATTGAAGGTTAGAATAGAGGCATCTGGTCATGTTGAAGTTTATTGTCAACAACAACATTCATTACACAACAAGGTCACATACATTCATAACAACATGTTAAGAATATAACACCAGTTTGGTTGCCCAAATACTCAAGTGGGTTAACTTGGGTCCCACCAAGGCCCTGAATACAGCGTCGACAGGCAGTGCGATTACCAGGCAGGTCCAAGGCAGCAAGAGGCTGGACTGGCTCTGCTGGACACTCTGCTGGACACTCTGAGGCATGACCAGGACACCGAGACGCTGACCTGTCTGAACCTATCGTACAGGCACACAGTCATGTTGTGCTGAACTGATGTTGGCAGCAGGTACATGAGCCATCACAAAGGATGAACACGTTCCAGACGTGCTGCAAACCGACCAGGCTGGCCACACTCCACCCACAAACATGACTGCAGCGTCAGTGCAGCCTGTAAATCCTGTCTGGGCTCTCCTACCTGATTGTGGCATGTACAGCAACATGGGCCAGCAAACAAGCATACAAATATTCAATGACGTTAACTTCTTTCAGGGTTAAAGAGGGACACGGGGATTAAAAACAGAGTGGTGCCAAGGACAGGAGAAACAGTAAAAGCGCTCAAAATAATTCAAAGACACACGCCAAAAGCATGAAATGATGCAACCTTATTGGATTCTAAATAGCTGAACACAAAGGGTGGACCTTCAACACTAGGACAGCACTCAGATATTAATGTAAGATCATTTCAGGCACCTCTGAACATAATAGCAAACCGACTATGAATGCAGGGAAACCTGTCACTAATTAAACAGAGAAAAGAATAATCTCTGCAGTATAATGTACAACTCCAACAAATTACCTCTCCAACAAGATCATTGCTTTTATTTAACCTCTTACGGTTTTAAAATCAGAGTAAAGGTAGAGGCTCCTCACAGCTTGGAAAGGCGTCTGGAGTCTCTCAGTTCCCGTTTAGGGGATCTCCTCCGTTCCTCCTCACTAAAGTCTTCAGTTATGTCAGGTTCCTGGGCCGTCTGCTCCTCTCAGCTCGGTCCACACATCTCTAAGGACGTTTATATCATCAGTGGGCTAAATGATAACCAGCTGGTCACCAGTCACCAGTAGTTACTACTGTCAGGACAGTTACTACTGTCTTCTCCCCGATGTTTTCCATTTCCTGTATGACCTGTTTCTACCCTCCGGGGTTACACCAAAAACCTCAAGGGTCAGTGCCCTCTTTCAGGGTTCCTGCTCCTAGTTGCTTGATTGGAAGTGGCGGACAAACCCTTTCTCTGGGACAGGTTAGCTAGCTCGGGGGTTGGCCGACCTCGTCTCATTAGACTTAGCCTCTCTTGAAAAAGGCCTTGCAAGCATATCTGCAACCAAATAAACAGATTTTTCTGCCAACAGTCCCTGGGTGCGGCTCCGGTGTGTTGATCTTTACTGGCGGCTCTCACAGGTGAGTGTCCATCCACAGCATGTGTTCATGTCACGTTCAACGTGAGGCCAGCTAGAAGGCCTGACTGTCAACAGCTCCTGATCTGATGGGCTATCACAGCCGTCTATCACCTGGATGTGCCCGTTCACTGTAAGCGAACAGACGCCCACAGTGGTGATTCTGAAGGCCTCGGGCAGATTTCATACAGCTCGGCAACACAAACTAGCTGAATTCTGATTGGATAAAAACGCTGACCTCAAAACAACACCGGAAGGAACACATTATGACAAGAAGAGAACATGAAGAATACTCTCATATATTCATGGTAAGTAAATTAAAAATAAAATTAACTTTCATCATAATTATGATCATGATATGTTAGGCCAGCAAAGAAGATCTTGCTGGCCCTGACAGCCCACCACTGCAGTGTTCACATTATCAGAATCTTTCACCAAGATAGTCCAGACTCAGGCCACTCTACAGCAATTCATGTAACATTCAGTGTCTGCAACCTCAAACATTAATCCAATGATGCCATCATGGATGTCATCGTGGACACAGTATCCACAGTAATCCATTAAAATAGAAAGAAAGAAAAACAGAAATATTAATTACAACTACAAAAGGTGACATCAATAATAAAGCCCTTAAACCATGAGTGAAAAAAAAGACAATAAGGTGGAGTTGGTGGTGCTGAAGGGTGAGCAACACCCAGGTTAGATCCAGTATCCATAGAGAAATACATTGACAGTTAGAAGCAGCAGGGCATTCGCGTTACAGATGTTTCTCCAGAGTGGTTTCTCCTGCAGAGAGTTCAGTTCACTGGTTTCTTTGTCTGGAGCAAGAGGAGCTGAGCTTGAGCCCTTCAGACCACAGATCAGCAGAAGAGTTCTGCGACACCAAGATATTGGCTCCTCCTCAGAATCAGGGCTGGGGTCAGGGGTCACTGCTTCGGGGGACCTTACTTCAATTACGAGGTCAATTCGAGGCTCCTGGCTAAATCTGGACCACCAGGTCAGTCGGTACAGCTAAAAAGGAAAGATCAATTATCATTTTAGCAAAAGGTTTAGAACCTATCTTACAAGGTTGCAGTAATCAAACTTCATGTGATGTCCAGATGTTAGCCAAGGATGGGCCTCTATCTAACCTTCTTATCTCTAAAGCTCTTGAGAAGGTGGTGTGGTCTCATGTTGTTTGACCCATCAGCCTCATCCATTCTAAACCACTGCATCCTTCTCTCCCTTGGGTTCTTCTTGGGTGTCACAGGCACTTTCCTGGTTTGAATCTTACCGATCTTGGGGTTCTTTCGTGTTGTAAGGTGAGCTTTCAGATGCCACCCAGTTGTACTTGTTTTTGTTGTACAGCAAAGCGGTCTGTATCTAGACTATTATAACCTTTGTTCCTGATGGTGGAACAGACTTCTGAGCACAGTCAGAGAAGGAGCAATCTTCTCTTCCGACAGTCTTCTGGGAGCACCTGCTCTCCGCCACAGATCGTTCTCCTCCTACTTTTCTCATTTCCTCTCTCTTTTCTGACAGCTCTGTTCCGGTAGTTGGGAGTTGCACTACTCAGTAGATTGTAATGGTAAGGTGGTATTATTATTTACAACTGTATTGTACCCCAATTACCTCTTTCACTTGTAAATCACTTTGGATAAAAGCGTAAATGACTAAATGTAAATGTATTGTCCACAGACTTTTGATGGATTTTTAAGGTCCAAAGGAAAACATTAATAGAGAAGGTTTGAGGTGTTCCTTACATGTTCTTTAGATATGGGTGCTGTGGCCAGGCTGACTGCAACAATCACAACACATGACACCGAGAAGAGGATCATAGCGAAGTACAGGTAGTGGACTCGGGCCAGGATAGCCGGCCGACCGTCAGGCTGACCACAGGCGGGATAACTGTAGGAGAACTCCAGAACCATGCGGGTCAGTCCAACTAGCAGTCCAACGATCAGACCCCAGAACGCACCCTAGAACACAAACATGTCATCTAACCACTGCGTGCACGCGATCACACACTCTCTTTCTCACACACACACACACACACACCCCCGGTGCGGTTTATGTATGGATTAATTCTGGTTGTGCTTAGAGACATCAAACCAATCTTTAAATCTTTCATGATGTTTTAATACGACTTTGATAAACTACGAATAAATCAAGTGCACCGCTTATCGGAGCATTACGGTAGTCAGTGTGTGTGTGTGTGTGTGTGTGTGTGTAGACCCCAAAATAAAGTGAGTTATCTGACTGTTTTGGTTTGCTTAATGTACACAAGGATCCACACACACATACAGTGTAATGCTTAAAGGACACACACACACTTCCTCCCAGATTCAGGCCTGTTGCCCTGTTGTGTTACCAGTGGCTGCCTCTGCTGCTCAGCTCACACAAAGGTTGAGAGGTCAAGAGGTCAGACCCACAGCTGATCAGGGATCAGGCTGAAGGTGACTGGACCTGTGGAACTACCCTCTTGTGTGCATAGTTGAAAGGACTCTTATCCCAGGGAAACTACCAGGTTGCCTTTGTGGATCACATCCCACTGGACTAATATTTACACTCAACAACTGCAGAGCTACAAACCTTTTGTTTTTCTTGATGACAGGTACTGAAATGTGCCCTTGTGGGGATTTCATTGCTGCCCTAGATGAATCAGTGCTCATGTGAATGACAGCATGGCAACAGAAGGTGTCTGGGTTCATCAAGGGTTTACGTCCAGTGTGGGATCGATTATCTGTCCTGATGATGTCACTGTGCCATCAGTGTGTGAATGGATGGAGATCTCTACCAAAGGGCATCAACACTGTCCGTTTAAGAAACTTAAGAGACGAGCGGCCAAGGTTGCCCAACACAAGCTAGAGTGAAGTGTGAGATTTCATACACAAGAGGTCATAACTTCTCACCTGCTCGTTAACTCGTGGGAAGAAGATGGCCAGAATGAATACAGCAGTAACCGGTGGAACTAAAGAGCAAGCCACCGATTGCAGGTAGTCGAAGAGCTGGCCGCTGTTGGAGGCCTGGATGACTGGAATCCACAACAGACTGATGGCCACCAGGATCACAATCACAACCCTGGAGACACAGAAGGTACGACCATTTTGTGTTGACATTTAAACAAGGCAGGCTCAGGGCTGCAAAAAAGCGGACGGTAATAATGAATGTTGGGTCACAGGTGGTACTGTTACCCAACTTCTCCTGTTGATCTCAGATGGGGGCAGAGGGCAGGGCCTGGGCTCAGCTCGGTCCTCCACACCTGTATCTCATCTCAACCGCCTGAACAGCTTAAAACCTGCTTCTTCAGCTCCTCTTGGTCAGATTGCCAGGTAACCGTGGTAACACTTGGTTCCTGTAATATTCCCTCCCCTGTTTTGGTTGTGCTGTATCTGCTTGTCTCACCTGCATTCCCCCTGTTTTAGCTTACCTCACCTGCCCAGTGCTCCCACCTCTGGTTCCCTTTTGTCTTATCTTTACTCATAGACCGCTTAAACTGTCCCGTGTGTCCGTGTCACCATTCTGGCTCCAACTCTTGGCGTTTGCAATCAATCAAGAAAAAGATTGATGTCTGAAAGAATGTTTTTTAAAAAGTCTGCAAAAACATGAGGCGGCAGTCATTGTGGACACACATTTACATCAGTGTGTTTTTATCCTCCCCTTGTGTTGACCATACCTGCCAACTATCATGAGCTCCATTTCAGAAGCCCTTGGCCTGGCTTTGTGGTAGAGGTCCAGGGTAAATAGAGTAGAGCTACTGTTGAAGACAGAGGTCAGAGACGACATCAGAGCAGCTAAAATAACTGCCAGCATCAGCCCTCGGAGACCTGGAAGGTTAAAAAAAAGCTTTGTCCAGAAGAAATACACAATAGTTTCTTTGAATGTTTCACCTCTTGGTGGTGTTTCAGAATGTATATGTTAAAATATATTTTTCTGGTTGGGTTTGTAATCATTGAACTGCTAATACTGTCTAGCACACAAGCACACCTCTTCTGTTTTTGTGTGAGTGTGTGTGTGTGTGTTTGTAACTCACCTGCAGGCATTAGCTCCACAACTATCTTGGGGTAGGCAATATTAGAGCAACCAACTTCAGCTCCACAGATACTCTTACACACTGCTGGATCCACACAAGCGACCTCATCTATACACACACACACACACACATCAGGGAGATTAAGGAAACTAATTTATCATCATCATCATCAGGTTATGATTTTTATAAATGATAGAGAAACCTACCTGGAAACAGTATTCTGCTTATCATGCCTGGCATGGCAACAAAGAAGGTGGGCAGTAGTTTGAGGTAACCTCCCAGAATACTGCCGCCTTTAGCATGAGACAATGACTTGGCTGATAGAGACCTCTGGACTATAACCTACACACACACAAACACCAAAAAATAATCTTAATAATCTTTTAGGTGTTATTTTTATGTTCCTGTGTGTCCTTAATTGCATCCTCATCAATCAGAAGTAGCTATTGTGAGAGACTTACCTGGTCCGTGCACCAGACCCACGTAGCCAGGATAGTGAGGCCAAACACCATACCTGGCCAGGGTAGATCACCTGTCACAGCGTCTCTGGCCATGTGGAAGGAGTCATTGCGAGGTAGGTGACAGGTGGTGTTGGCAACTGTCACTGAGGGAACAGCTGTCATATACTTCTCTACCAGGCCCTCGTACCATCCGATTTTAGAGAACGCTGCACATGAAACACACACACACACACACACACACCAAAGTTTGGCTTGAAACAACGAGCAGCAGTAACATTGCAAATCCACGTGTGAGTGTCCAACACACATATGAACATGAGCGCTAAAGCTCCTCCAACCATGATGATGGTCTGAAGAGAGTCAGTGTAGATCACTGCTGCGATGCCTCCTACAGAGACACACACCGACACTGTCAGCACCACTGATTCCACACAATATGCTACTTCATGGGTTACTGGTCGCACACATATCACAAGCCATTGAATGCTGACCTGTCACAGTATAAGCAGCAGTGACCAGCAGCAGTATGAATGTAGACAGGTAGAGATCCCAGCCCAAGGACACTTGGATGAAGAGTGCTCCTGAGAAGATATCTGCCTGTGGAACACAAACACGATCATGTGGAACGTCTGGTGACCTCTGATGACCTTGTGCAGCCTTGGTCAGAGTCTGAGCGTATGTACGGGTCTTACAGACAGTTTGGTGAAAACATAGAGCATGAGTGACAAAACAGAGGTGTATATGCGTATCCTCTGGCCTCCAAAGCGTTTGCCGAGGTACTCGGGCAGGGTCACCACTCCAGCAGAGATGTAGACGGGTACAAAGAGCCAACCGAGAGCCACCAGGACCCACGTAGCCTGGACAAACATGAAGATGTTAGGGTTGAAGTAGTGTTGATCAAACTGTCAATAGTGATTTCGGATCTTATGTAAAATTATTTAAAAGAATATATGCAAATGAATTCAAATAGAAAACAAACCCAATGCATTGAGAAAGTATTCAGATGTTTCTAGATCTTTCCTGAATTCTGTGGTAAATTCAGTTGAATGGTCATGAAGAGGGAAAGACACACAACCCTTTAGAGGAATTCTAATGCAGACCATGCATAACCCAAACCACGAGGTCCAGAGTAGCTCTGTAAGAGAAAAAAGCTTTGCTGTCCTGAAGGTTTCCAAGAGCCTAGTGGCCTTCATCATTCTGAAACAGAAGAATTTTGGAAGCACCAGCGCTCTTCCCTGGGATGGTCCTACTGGTCACTCTGACTGGGATCCAGAGATCCAGAGAGCAGATGGGAGAAGGTTTGAGAAGCTCAACCATCTCAGCAGTCCCCCAGGCTTGGACACTGTCCAGACAGCCATAAGCCTCACAAGCAAGACACATGAAATCCAACCTGGAGTATTTCTTCAGGTTAGTGTGGTTATTAAGTGGAGCAATAATCTATTATTTGATTTGCTTTTTTTTTACTATGATGTGTGATATTGCCTTTATTCAGATTACCTCCTCTTATTCATATCATTAATGCTGGGAGGTCTTAAAAGGGACATATTATGTACAACTCTCCTAGTCTTTAGTCCACATATTTGCGTATCCAGAGTGCCTCCACACCCCATAAATATCAGTTTCAACAAGTAATTCAAAGTTCAGTAAACTGTGGCAGGCTGTACATGTGTCTCTAAATGCTCTGTTTGGTACCTACTCCCTCCTGTTACCCAAGAGAAGATGTGAATAATCTCCTCCCCTCCAACCACAGCTACCTATGCAAGAGTTCGCCTATGTGACCAATGTGGTGGTAGATGCCACTGTCCAGGATCCTAGCATTTAATCATGGTCTTATTGCTTCTCCAGTGTTTTCAAGGGGTTTATTTCTGGATATAAATCCTACTGTTTCTATCCCATACCACTCTTTATAGTTATACTGGCCAAAAATAAATAAAGAGAAAGATAAGTATTCTTACATTCCACTCATAGCCACCAACTGCAAGGCCTCCCATAGCTGCCTGTCCTGCTAGCCCGATAAACAAACTGCTCCCAACGTTGCTGGACATCAGCGAAGCTCCGATCTGAAAACATAGTATTTAGGAAACCAATAAAGTTAAGAGCTTACATATCTAAGTGTTTCATCCATGCAGCCTACACCAACAGTGATATTTATATTGTCTAAAGTATCAAATGTATGTGGCACTTGTGTGTGCAAATATAAAGATTGTCATTACATACATGAGCAGTCTGAGATAACGGATGTTTATGTGTTGTACTACAGTCCAGGCACTTGTGAGCAGGCTGATGGAGTGTGAGTTGGCTCTATTACAGCCACATGCAGCTACAATCACTCAGACTTGTAGATGACAGGATATGCTGTCCAAGAACACGTGAAAGAACAGACCAGATATAATGGTTGGAGGAAAACGGAATGAAGGGATTACATAACAATTATGACTTAATTCTGAATGTTCTTTGATGATAAGGCGCACAGAGAGGCCAAACACAGTCACAACAGTAAAGTGTGTTGATAAAGCAACAAACACTAGTTGGATGTTTGGTGCTTACTGGGAACCAAGTCATCGAGCGCCCAGCCAGGAAGTACCCTCCAACGGTGTTCCTCCTGGCTTGCCTTGAAGACTATGAGACAGGAGGGAAGAGATGGACAAGCACGTATCCATGAAGAGAGTTGCAAGATAAAAAGCAAAAATTGAATTAAAACACACCTTTTTCTGTCAACATTCCGTGCAGGTTCATTTTAATTAACACTGATAAACCAAACTGTGGTATTAATTAAGCTTTCACACCACCTGAACCCTAAATGTATCTGCAACCGACTCCAAGATTTGTGTAGATAAAGACAGTGTTGAGGGCTTACCCAAATTCCCACTGCAACCACAGTTATGAAGTAGATGGCAATTACAGCAATGTCGGCGTGTTCCAGTGAGGCCTTTGAGTGGTGATGTGCAACAGTGGTGAAACCACCAGTGCTGGAGGCTGCAACACAGGGAAATACCAATTTTTGGTGTTGACACGCCTCTCCAAACAGACAGCACACAGCAGCACCAGAGGCGGTACTGGGAGAGCAGCCGCATGCTGTGGTTGAGCTGGGGTGGGGTCGGTCCCAACAGTCAAAGCCTTGATGATCAGTAAGGAGCTCCAGGGCCCAGCCTCCCTCGAAGGAATTGTTCAAGCTTTTCTTACCTTTCTGTTGCTTTTACACTTTTCATTGGTGACCTTGAAATGCTCCTTATAAGAGAAATGCCACGTCTGACCAGTCGTTTTAGTTGGGTAATGGGGGGGGGTCTATTGGTTGCTTAATTAATTAATAAGAGCATAATTAGCCTCCATGAGTAGCACCTGGAGACTAGGAGGAGTTCATCAAGCTTTTGGTCAGGCGGTTGGAGGGGCTGGTTTCAGTGGTGAGCAGCTGAACAAGCTCACACTGCTCCTCAGCCGGGCTCTGCTTTGTATCGGTCTTGAGAATGGTCATTTAACCATTTTGGTATCTCTGATGCCGTGCTCAGTCTCCACTTTCTGCTGATTGCTTCGTCATACAGACACATACTTTGATTTCACATGTTTGAACTGGAGTTGTAAAATAAATCTTCACGTTTTTCTGGACTCACTCTCGTCTCTTTGAGACAGTTTGAGACAGACTCCAGTAACCAGCTTTACACTTGCAGCTCTTCCTCCTCCTCCACCTCACCCCATCTGCATCAGCGGCGGAGCATCAGAGGTCAGGTGAGGGAAGTGGGTGGGACTTGACAGTCCTGTGCAACATGCCAGAAAGATGAGCCTTTATATGCGCACTCCTGTGGCCACATCTAACTTCTGCTCTGTTCGTTCATCACGTTTCATGTGAAGCAGGATGCACATCCTGGAACGCCATGATGGGTCTACACAAATGATGAACGCATCAATCTGTTTTCCTGCTTTTGAATGTGAAGATCTTCAGTGTACTCGCCATCACAAACACATTTTAATACACTACAATACACTGTACAACACGGTCCTGGGATTTCTTTGACTAAGTATAGCGTGGTGTTAAATCTATCGTGAACATTCTGTGTTCATCATAACGAGCTGAAGTCGTTAATCTATAGAAAGGGCGTCATGTTCTCCCGAACTGGTCAAACTGGAAGGGTTGAGCCATAAATGAGAAATGATGTACAGTCTTCCTATCAAGATATGAATTCCACCATGTCTGAAGTCCTGGCTCTGCAATTGACTTTAAATTGTTCTTGAAGGGAGTTTTCAAACAAAAGCGATCATTTTCTGACAAGACAAAAAATCTAAAATAAATTCATTTAATAAGAAAAAAAAAAACTTTTCAAACCTGTAGTTGCACTTGTAGACATGATTGTTCTGGTTCTTTTGATCCTGGTGTTGCTCCTTCTTCTTCTGAGGCATCAGCTGGTAAATCGTAACTAATCCACTCTGAAGACAAGATTTCACCAAATTTCCCTTTAATCCCTGAAGATGGTTTCTCAGAGGTAAAGGGCAGTAACGGCCAATAATCTTTTCTACTGGGTGATTATCTCTGAGCGATCGGACTCTGAAAGCTGCTCTTGTGACAGCAGTGTGCAGACAGGTCTAACAGAGATCGGAGAAAATATGCAGTATGTCATTTTATGTAAATGTTGGGCACTCCCTGTTGATTCAGGCTACACATTTAAAAGAGGAACAGCTAGGTTCATTAACAACTGGTGCTCAGAATTAACAAGTGTTTAAGGAGTGCTGCTGTGTGTGAGCTCTGGAGGCAGCTGCTCTCATGGTCGTGTTTTTAACTCTCGCTTACTTGTCTGACCTCAGACAGACGCGTGTCTTTCAGCTCGGGTCCAATCAGCAGACTCTACCACGTTAAATGGACTCAAATTATGATGCAGAAAAAAGAGCTGGGGACCGAATACATCTGTCAGGGAAACTTTCTAGGTACTGAGTGGAGTGGACGATGAAGCCACAGCACAATAGAATGTGGAAAAGCTGCAACTGTGCTGTGAAGATCAAGTTCAGATCCAAAGTCAAGTTCAGAAACGTGAAGGACTAAAACACACACAGGATCAAAGTTGGTTGTAGAAATGAGAAACGAGACATTTTTGTAATGTACTACATGGATGGAAACAGTGTATATGTGTTATTCTGTTTTCATGTGTCAAGTAGGCTTTAGGCTTCTGGAAACTGTCCTTGCCTACGTAAAGCCATCCTCAGGTCCGAGGACAAGTCTCAGAAGACACGGGCATGTGGGTGGACCAAAGAGTGTCTGAGGGCAGAGCTTAGTAGCTCATGAGCGTTTACAAAGCCAGTCAAAGGGTCCGTTCTGAGCCGGGCTGTAACCTGGTGTGTGTAGAGTGACTTTAGACCAAACAACGCTACTGACATTTGGTTCGGACATCAGGGAAGCAGATGTAGAAAAGCATGGAAAGCACGGGTCCAGAGACCCAGGGGTTCAGGAGTCCAGAGGCATGGGGAACCACAGGTCCAGGGACCAAGGAGTCCAGGGGTCCAGAGGCCCAGGGGTTCAGGAGTCCAGGGACCCAGGAGACCAGAGGTCCAAGGACCCAGGGACCCATGGGTCCAGGGACACAGGGGTCCAGGGACAGGTACCCCAGTACAGACATGAACCCTGAGGACGGGCTCTCATTGGTTGTGAGACTCCAGTTTGACGGTGCCGCCCCCTGCTGGTTATACTGAAAACAACGGAACAACCATCACTGATGACGAGGAGCACCTCGATAAATTAGAATATCATCAAAAAGTTGACTCATTTCACAAAATACTTTCCATAAGTTATATGTATCGATTCATTACAAACAGAACATTTAGTGATCATGGTCTCAGTTTCTAAGAAAATAACAGCATTTTCCAAGATAATAACAATTCAAAGGTTCTTGGTGACACCAGGAGTCTGTTATCGAACTCTTTCATAATAATCTCGAACTCTTTCACAATAATCTCATTTACTGAGACCCTAATACCCTAATAGCTGTAAATAACCATCACCAACATTCAAGGAAATAAAGGGGAAAAATATATATGTATAGTGTGTGTGTAATCTATATATTGGTTTAGTCTTAAATGTATATAAATAAGTATGTAACTTTTTGAATAGATGAATTATTTTTTGGATAATATTGTGTGTGTCTCTGAACCGCTCTCCCTTTGACCACTAGGAGGCGCTACAGGGCTGTCCATCATCACCACCATTTGTCTGTTACCTGGAAAACTCTGCTTTTACCACAAAAATTGTGACACACGAGGTTCAAAAGCCTCACGACAATTGATTCGTAGATTTTATCCGAGGACACATGAACACACAAGACCTTTATAAAGACTTTCATTAATTTATAAAGACAATTCGTAACTTTATAAAGACCTTCGTTAATTTAATAAGACCTCCATAACTTTATAATGGATACCATACAGAAATATTATCTTTGGATCTCAGAGGCAGGCTCCTCCCACAACTGTGATGGAACAAATATGCTAAATGATCATTAGCATAGTCTATGACGAAAGCACAGGGTATTGCTTCCACATATTACTGTTATCCGACACACATGCGTCCTGGACTCTCCATCAGCACCTTTAGGTACCTGATATTTTTATTATAGTATCGGTGTGTCTTCACCACAATTATGGACGTACTGAATAAAAGATCAATACGTGCTGAGTACAGGATGTGTGACCATTACACAGAGTCAGCAGCCTCCAGCAGACCAGCAGAGAACCTCTCATGAGCTGTGCTGCTGGTCCAGACGGACCTCTGAACAGTGAAGCTGCTTTCATCAGCCCAGAAGGTTCTGGACGCGAGCTGGATGAGGTTCCGGCCGACGTCTCTACCTGCCTCCTCTCAGCAGCTGCAAGGCCAACTCTTCGTCCTCAGCCAGAGACAGACCAGTGTCCAAGGCCCCGTGCTCCTCCTCTTCATCTTCCTGGGGCCTCGCTTTCTTCTTCTTGAACGCCGTCACCTTCTGCTCCTCTTCCTCGCTGCTGTCACTACTGTGCCGTCGTTTGTTGAACCTGCGCTCCTCCTCCTCCTCGTCCTCCTCCTCAGAGTGCAGTTTGTCAGGATCTGGCAGAGTGTTTGGGTCAAACTCGTCCTCGCTGTGGTTCGCCAGATACGCCACCACCTCGTCCTCGTCTTCTTCCTCCTCGGGTTCCTTCTTCTTCCTCCTGGCCTCCTTGGCCTTCATCTTCCTCTCCCTGTGTTTGGCCTTCACCTTGCGACTGTACTCCGGCTTGTCGAACTCCTGGTCCTCCCGTTTGAGCCTCTCTCTGGCCTTCTCCACGTCGATACCCGAGACCTCGTCCTCCTCGTGGTCATCTTCGGTCCCCGTGCGTTGGACTGGAGGCCACAACTGAACGGCCTCCTCTTCCTCGTTGAAGACCACCTTTTTATTGACTTGGAAGTTTTTCTTGAGGACTTTCTTGGCTTCTTTGTATTTTGTGTCTTTGCCGGGTTTCTTCCTGGAGCTGGGCTCGCCCGCTTCCTCCAGACCCTCCGGGTTTCCCGCCAGGTTGAAGACATCCTTTCTTTTCACTGACAGCAGGTCCACGTCTCTCAGGTCGTCTTCATATTCTGAACCCTGCAGTTGTCCTTCAGAGCCATCCGCTTGCTCCTCACTCCCACTTTCCTCCTCCTCGCTTGTGTCCTCAGAGCCGTCCTGCTCATTTGCCTTCAGCTGGGCCTTGAAGCTCCTCAGCTCGTCCTCTTCTTCACACTCCTCCTCGCCTCTTTGCTGGCTTTTCTCAGCTTTCTGGACCAGAGCTTTATTCAAGAAGCGCACCCTGGGAGCGACGGCGAGGCCCAACGAATGTGCGTACTCGTCGATCTGAAGCTGAAAGACGTCAAACACCTCTTTGTTCTTCATCAGGTAAACGGAGCGCAGGTAGGAAACGAAACACCTCTGGGCTCGCTCCTTCTGCTCTTTCTCCTGGGCAAGAAAGCCCTCCAGTTTCGGCTGGACGTTCTGGAGCTTCTCTGCATTCACCTGCCAGACACAAAAGCACAATCAGGTCAGTGTGTCCAAACGGGAGCCTCAAGAGCGCGTGGTGCTCACTCTGACCCTAAAGATCAATGGTCCTGGTACCTACAGAGGCCATGTCACACAGAACAAGCTGACTGAGAGGTGATAAGACGCAGAGGTCAAGCCTGGGTCTCCTTCACTATCTTCAGTCAAAGTCCACCCTGGCCATTGTTATCCAGCCCAGCTGTTAGCAGCTGGAGGTTCAGATGCACGAGGTTGTAGAAAGAACAGGTCATACTTCTGGTCTCACACCTCTGTTCTATCGTCTCACAGTTCTAATCTCCTCATCATGTTTAAAACCTCCAAGGAACCCCACAGTTTCTCCTCCACTTTCCTGTATGTGTGGCAGCAACATGCTTCCCTATGCTGATCTACATCGAACCAGAGCAACGGCCCAGATGTGAAGTGATGATCATTTAAGAGTAAAGGCGTCTGAACAAGGTCTACAGCAGAGATGTCCACCCTCCCCCCCAGAGGTCCGTGAGGCTGCAGGTTCTGGTCCAACCCAGCAGCAGCAGCACCAGACTGGACTCACTTCATCAACTCAAACTGGGTCAAACTGGGTGAGCTGGACTGGTGGGACCAGAACCTGCAGCCTCACGGCCCCTTGGGGGGGACCTGGAGACCCCTGGTGTACAGAGCGTGCCCGGTCCGTGCTGCCCAGTGGCCCTCCTCCTGACCACACAGCGACTGAAGGCAGCAGGAGCGTCTACAGGTTGGCTTTACCAACTGTGGCCACGGCCGAGCTGAGCTTTCTGCGCTTTTCCGCGGGGCGGATCAAGGGCCACTTCGCGAGCATCACCTGGATCTTCTGGATGGGGACCTTCTTGTCCAGCAGCTGTCTGAGCAGGCCCTTCTCCTCCGAGGGCAGCAGCAGCAGCAGGGCCTCGCCCCCCTCCTGGTACCTGGCCGTGCGGCCCACGCGGTGGATGTAGGTGTCCGCGTCCTCTGGGCAGTCGAACTGCAGCACCCAGTTGACGGCGGGGAAGTCGAGGCCCCTGGCGGCGATGTCGGTGGCCAGCAGGACGGCGGTGGTTTTCCTGAGGAAGTCGTTGTAGACCTCCACCCTCTTCATCTGCTGCTGTTTGCCGTGCAAAGCCAGGATGGGCACGCCGGGCCTGAGGCGGCACAGGACCCTGAACAGGTACTGGACCTCTTTGCAGCAGGCGAAGAAGACGATGGTCTTCTTCTTCAGGTGACTTCTGATGAAGGAGTAGAGCATGTTGACCTTCTGGTGAAGCTCACACACCACGTAGCTCTGCTCCAGCGTGGCCGGCGTGCTGAACTTGGCCTTCTGGTGGGCCCACACGTACTCCGGCTCCTTCAGGCTGAGCCGGGCCAGGTCCTTCACCGACTTGGTCTGCGTGGCTGAGAAGAGCAGCGTCTGCCGGTGCTGGGGGAGGTTCTCCACGATGGCGTTGAGCGTGTCGGCGAAGCCCAGGTCCAGGACGCGGTCGGCCTCGTCCAGGACCAGCATGTGCAGGTTCGAGGCGTGGAAGGAGACGGTCTGGTCCATGTGCTGCAGCAGCCGCCCGGGGGTGCAGATGATGATGTTGGTGTGCAGGATCTGCTGGGACTCCAGCTTCAGGTCCTTGCCCCCGATCACCAGCCCCGCCGAGAAGTCGTGGTTCTTGCCGACCTTGCGCAGGACCTCGAAGGTCTGGTAGGCCAGCTCCCGGGTGGGGGAGATGATGAGCGCCCCCAGCCCGTCCACGGAGGTCCACTGGTGGCGGTAGAGGCACTCCAGGACCGGGATGAGGAAGGCCAGGGTCTTCCCCGAGCCCGTCTTGGCCGCCGCCAGGACGTCGCGGCCGCGCAGGGCGGCGGGCAGCGTGCGCCTCTGGACCTCGGTGGGCTGCCGGTACTGGGCCTCCTGCAGCCCCAGCAGGGTCTTCTTGGACAGGGGCAGGTCGGAGAAGCGCAGTAGGCCGTGGGTGTCGAGCTCGGGGCCGAGCTGGTCGTACCTGCGGACCAGCCCGGAGATGTCGTCGCGCTCCCGACGCCACTCGGGCCGCCGGCGGCCCCCCCCGCCGCCGCCGCCGCGCTCCCGCCGCGCCGCCGCCTGCGTCCTCTGGTGCTTCTTCTTCCAGCGGTCAAAGCTCCTGACGTGGGTCGAGGCGTCGCTCCTCCTCGCCTCGTCTTTCTCCTTTTTCTCCATCGGAGGCTCGAGAGGAACCGAACGACACCTGCGACACACGCGGAGAGACCCGGCGGCGCAGCCGCGATGACGTCAGAGGCGGTCGGCCCTCTGACGTCATCGTCCTCCACGAACGTGCACGTTTATTTAGAACTTTACAGAACTACAGCAAAGCAGCACACAAGTGTCATTTATTATGTTAATTATTTGATTGTTATTCAATCACGTAAACATAAATAAACCAGTTAGTCGACAATCCACGCGACGGTCTTGGAAAAGCAGCTGGATTGAAGGTTCCGCCAGCCTAAATGAAATTATATCTACAAATAAATAAGTCAATCAATAAATAAATCAACTAATGAAAAAACAAATATGTAAAAAATAATAAAACTATAAAACCCTTCTGACGTGACCTCCACTGTTGTGTGCTTTTATTTTGTCGGCTTGAACCGGAAGCGCTCCTGCAGCCTGATCAACACATGATGGCGGACAGCCTGAAGAGGCTCTAAAAGAGGCCTTAAAGGGCCTCCTCTTTCATCTCCTAGACACTCTTTCATCCTCCTGCAGGCCCTCTCATCCTCTACACACCCCGGGACTCGCTCGCAGGAGCCGCACGGACTCGGTCCCAGCGCCGGACTGTGGAGAGACCAGAGACAAACATCTGGAGAGAGGACACGAGATGGACGAGAGGGGGGACACAGAGGTGAGGGGGGACGCAGAGGTGAGGGGGGGACGGGGGAGGAGGGAGAGAGGGGGAGACAGAGGCGAGGGGGGACAGGGGAGGTGAGGGGGGACGAGAGGGGGGAGACAGAGGTGAGGGGGGAGGGGAGGGGGGGGGGGGGGGGAGGGGGACAGGGGAGGAGGGGGACGAGAGGGGGAGACAGAGGTGAGGGGACGAGAGGGGGAGACAGAGGTGACGGGGGACAGGGGGAGGGAGGGGGAACAGAGGTACGGGGACAGGGAGGTGAGGGGGGATGAGAGGATGGAGACAGAGGTGAGGGGGGTGGACCAGAGACCCGAGGGATCCAGGTGAACTCCTTGTTGTCCTCCAGGTGGAGGAGGCTGACCACATCTACCTGCTGATGAAGGAGGAGTACCGCATCTCCAGGAACGTTCGGCTGGCCTGGTTCCTTGGGAAGCTGAACCACGTCATCTGGCCCGCTTCAAAGACTCAACTGGTGAGGAAAGAAGGCGCCTTCTCTGCTAGTATGGTTGGGGGTAGGGTTACACCAGACTACACTGGACTATATGTCACTGTACTGCACTACACTGCACTGTACTACACCATACTATGCTACACTGTACTGTACCTCACTGTACTGCACGACACTGTACTGCACTGCGCTGTACTACACCATACTATACAACACTATACTGGACTACACCTCACTGTAATGACCCACACTTTACTACACTGCACTATACTACACTACACTGTACTGTACCTCACTGTACTGCACTACACTGTACTACACTGCGCTGTACTACACCATAGTATACTACACTACACTGGACTATATCTCACTGTACTGCACTATACTACACCATACTATAGTACACCATACTATATTACACCACATAACACTACTGTACTACACCACACTACAGGATACTACACTACACGATGCTGCACTACACTGTACTACATTACACTGTACTATACTATACTACACTATAATACACAACACTACACTGTACTACACTATACAGGATTAAGCTTTTTGTTTGGGGGTTTTATTACCATTTGCACTGTCGTGTCTCTAAGTTGAGATTCATTTCAGCAAAATGATCAGAATTCATGCTCTACTTTGAGATAATAAAAGTCTAAATATTGACATTTGTTTCTCCTTCTAGCTGAACTCTGAGAATGAGTTGGATCTTCTGAGCATCTTACCTAAAGGATGGCGTGAAGATTTTACTCCCACCATGTACCCCCACATGCTAGTACCATCCACCAGAGCCACTTTTCTGGCCCGGAGGTATCGCTTCATCATTGAACTGGATCTCAGCCCCTCCACTGGCATTGTGGTACGTCATGACCATAATACCTTTATCACACTGCAGACAAAGTAAAGTAGTATTCCTATTAAAGCACATTCTCAAACTTTAAATATTTGGACAAACCTAGAAACAGGAGTACCACTATAGATACAGGAGTAACCCTACAGACACAGGAGTAACCCTACAGACACAGCAGTAACCCTACAGACACAGGAGTAACCCTACAGACACAGGAGTACCACTATAGACACAGGAGTAACACTACAGACACAGGAGTAACCCTACAGACACAGGAGTAACCCTACAGACACAGCAGTAACCCTACAGACACAGGAGTAACACTACAGACACAGGAGTAACCCTACAGACACAGGAGTAACCCTACAGACACAGCAGTAACCCTACAGACACAGGAGTAACCCTACAGACACAGGAGTACCACTATAGACACAGGAGTAACACTACAGACACAGGAGTAACCCTACAGACACAGGAGTAACCCTGCAGACACAGGAGTAACCCTACAGACACAGGAGTAACCCTACAGACACAGGAGTAACCCTACAGACACAGGAGTAACACTACAGACACAGGAGTAACCCTACAGACACAGGAGTAACCCTACAGACACAGGAGTAACCCTACAGACACAGGAGTAACCCTACAGACACAGGAGTGTCTGTAGGGTTACTCCTGTCTCTGGTCTCTTCATGTACAGGCATAATTTTTGGTTTCGTCATTTTCACTCATCCACCTGACAAAGCTCCCTAAAGACTGGCTGAGACAAACGGTTTCACGTCCTGTTTCACGTTATTGTCTCCATCTTTGTGTTCCTGTAGGACGACAGCACAGGAGAGATGATCTTTGATGAGGTCTTCCATGCCTTGTCCAGATGTCTGGCTGGTCTTGCTCAACCATTTCAAGTCCCTGGAACTGACCAACTTTTCAGGCCAAAGATCTTCGTCACCATCCTGGCGTATTCCTCGATTATCGGCCTCGCGTCCCATCAGGTCTGGAGCCTTTTTGTTAGAGAAGCAGCAGAATGTGGGACTCTTCTACATGTGGTTCTGCAGCTACAGTACATTAACCATCACACACTCCCACATTTTGCTGGGGGGGGCCCTGTCGTGTATTATGCTTGAATTTCAATTGATTGAGGTCCAGTGGTTAGAAGGTTGTCAATGAATACGTCCTTATTGTGCTCAGCTTGTATATACACCAATCAGGTGTAGAGTCAAGTCCACCTGCCTCTTATTGTGTAGTGCCCACCTGGCCCTGCTCTGTCGAAGACTGACGATCATCTGACGATGTTTCTGACATTATGTTGACGTGATGTCCGATCGATGTATGTTGCTCGCTGTGCGGTTGCCCGTGTCGCTGATGTCTGAATACGGACGCACCTCCTGCGTGAGCGTCCCAGTGTCGGGAGACACCAGTGAGCCACATGAAGACAGGCGGAAGCAGCAGCGGCCGTAACAGTGTTTCACAGTCCTCGCCTCCACCTGCAG
Organism: Lagocephalus sceleratus; assembly: GCA_911728415.1. Taxonomy (NCBI): domain Eukaryota; kingdom Metazoa; phylum Chordata; class Actinopteri; order Tetraodontiformes; family Tetraodontidae; genus Lagocephalus; species Lagocephalus sceleratus. The sequence continues at coordinate 2,008,286 of CAJVRN010000030.1, read as the reverse complement.
GTTTTGGTCCAAGGCTGTCAGCTTGACAAGATTGACCTGGACGACTTCCTCCATCACATCTACCAGCAGCTCAGAACTTTAGAGAACAACATTGCACAAGTCTTGCATCAACATCACAAGCAGGTCTGCCTTTGAGTCTCTCTTCTCGTCTCAGCCTCCTTGGCCTGCCTGCCATGTGCTCCGTGTAGCTGACATATTCGGTCCCTGCTGTTTCAGTTTTGCTGCAGATACACACTTAAAGGAGTATCTTAACAGAAAGTGGAGCGATATAGACGTTGAACTTTTTTGAGGAGTTAATCGTCAAAGTTATAATGCAGTATGTCTTAATATTTAAGAGTGTTCTTAAACGCTCTGAATGTATTTGCAGTTGTTGATGTTGAGCCTAGAAGATTTATTTATTTAGATGTATTTCCATCCCGGGTTGCAGTCTGTGGAGCTGCTCCAGAACTCCTGCCCGCTTAGCAACCCAGTGGCCGAGCAGCATCACAGGAAACCGGCCGTTTCCATGGTGTCAGCTGACATGGGTCTGGTCAGCATGGTGCGTCAGGGCATCCTTGCTCTTCAGCTGCTGCCTCCAAACTCCAGTTCAGGTATGTTGAGTTGATGGCTCACCTTACGTGCTGTATTCTGTTCTTCCAGGGTTTTGACACGTTTTCTTTTGGGGAAAGATCCATGGCTTGTTGTTTTCTTTTCTCTTTTTTGTCTGGCTTTCAGGGATCATCATAATCACAGACGGCGTGACCAGCGTTCCAGATGTGGCCATGTGTGAAACACTGCTCAACCAGCTCAGAAGTGGAACCATTGCCTGCTCCTTTGTGCAGGTACGTATTAAACATGTGCAACATTACTTATCTTACTTGATGACAAAGCAAGTCATTGATTAAACGCTGCAGATACTCTTGACTCGTCTTCTTCACACCCTGTCCTTTCAGGTTGGCGGTGCCTACTCATACGACTGCAGTTTTGGCTACATCCCAAATGTAGAGCTCATGAAGTTCATCTCTTTAGCTACCTTTGGTTCTTACCTGCCCAGCTGTCCTGAAGTTGACCTCAGCAGCCCAGAAATGAACATTTATCACAAAGCGTTGCTGACCTATTCCTTCCTCAAGACCCCCGAGTCCATGAACTCGGAGTACTTCTGTGGTGCGTCTGTCTATAGCTTATTACTGGTAAATTAGAAGAGTCTCATGTATCGTTAAAGTGGGATTTACCAACTTTTAATCAGATATGAGCTCACTGTAATGGAAATGATGGTAATTAGATCTTTCTATGCAAACTCTTTGTTTTTTTAGTTTCCCAACATAAACTGTTTAATGAGCACCTGGTGTCAGCCAGTAGTAATCCAGCACTGGTCATGAGGAGGAAGAAGCACACGGAGAAGGAGGTCCACGCTGATTTGATCAGTGTGGTGTCCGTGCGCCTGAGGGAAGGCTACACCATCAGAGACATCAGCCTAACTAAAGGTAAAGAAGAACACGTGTCTGTCGCACAGCTCTCTGACCGAAAGAACTGAAATATCCATCAAAGGTTGGCAGAGAATTAGGAATTTGTGACTGCCGTAATCACACATGAGCCTGTGAGCTCCTGTGTGGGAGCGGAGGTAAACGTCTGAGCTGCTGTGGTGGGAGGCTCCAGCCCGCTCATGTTATGGCCGGTGACACATTCAAAGTAATTTAAAGGTGGTCTCTGAGATCTGCTGCAGGTCGTCTTCCCATGCTGATCAGGATGCTACGGAGTCTCCTTAAACACGTGTGAGCGAATTGGAGACGTTCAACGTTTGTCCTTCTCTCTTAAGGTGGGTCTCAGCTGGAGGTGAAACTGGTGTTGCTGTGGAAACACAACATGCACATCGAGTACCTGGCAGCGGCTTCGTGGCCTTTGGAGCCCACAAAGAGGACGACCAGGGTGGAGGTCACGATGGAGGGAAGTTACGACATTCTGCACGACATCAGCTGCACCCAGAGGAAACCCATCACAAGCCCATACCGCACCTCCGTCATCAGACGCTTCTGGAATACGCTCCAGAGGTACAAACCAGACCAGCCTTTCATTCCAGCAGGCATGAGTTGTTGAAGAAAGGCTTAAGGCTAAAGCGTTCCTGTCAAACTATGTAACCAACTACCATGTCTGCTCTTTCAGTATCAACCAAACGGATCAGATGTTGGTGCATCTTCAGTCTTTTAATTCAATTCCAGAGAATTACATGATTCCTGAGAGTACCAAAAACGGAGTTCCTCTCTTCTACATCCCGCCTGGATCAACAACTCCGGTACTGTTAACAGCAGCTCGTCCTCAACACAACTCTTGTGTTCAACCGTGTGGCTGCTGAAGAAATGAATGAAGTGTGCTTGTGTTAGTCCATAACAAAGCACGTCTCTAGTGATTGTCAAATTCTATCAACATTGAAAACTTAGTTTTGGCTATTTTTGAACTTTTCTGATAGTTCATGGAATCAATATTTAAAAAAAAAAAAAAAAGAGGTTAAAAGAAAAGTGTCTTAAATCCTCCAGGAGTTTTTGAGATAAACTGAGCTGGTGTGGTGGTTTTTACTTCACCCTTCAGCTGATCATCTCCCCCTCCCCAGGTCCTTTCGTTGCAGCACAATGGATCCAAAGACTCATCTCAGTCCCAGTTTGCTTCTTACTGGAAACCGATCCTCTCCATGGATGCTAATTTCTGGCAGAGATGGCTGCACATGCATCGAATTACTATCATTCTTGAACATGACATGTGAGGGCGACATGTTTATCAAGAATCACCTGTAGCATCTTTGTTGGTAACTAAATCATGACTGTTTTCTTTGTCTAGGCCCGTCCCCAAACACCTGCACATTGCAGGAAACAACGGCAGGTACAGCACCATCCAGTGTCGGATCTCCCACTCTGCCCTCACCTCCTTACTGAGGGACTGGAGCAACTTTGTGTTGGTGGAGGGTTACTCGTATGTCAAACTCATATACAGGTCAGCTGGAAATACGTGCACTGTCACTTGTAGTAGAAGGTATTTTGTGTTGATTGTGTTTTTATAGTCAATGGTGGATGTCGTTTGTAGTATCTCTCATTGTTCTTCAAAGATGGGAAAAGAAGAGACATTTTTCTTTTCTCTTTAATTCATGGTGTTTTTCTCAGCAGTCATCTGCTCATAGGCCAAAGTGCTTGTGCATGAAACAAGGTTAAACCTGAACACTTGCTGCCCCCACAGCCATGCTGATCAGGCTCCCATGTCCTTCTACTTGGTCCGTCTCATCTCCAAGACGCCGTGTATGGTTCTGCGTCTTGGCTTCCCCATCGGAACACCAGCCCACACACGCAACAAGGTCAAGAGTCTGTCATGATCCACATCAGTGACCAAGCTGCTTATTGTACCTTAACATATTTATCATGCAGTTTATTTTATGTAGAGTTTCATATACAGTCGATGTCCTTGCTGACACTTTGTTTTCTACATCAGATTGTCGATGAGCTGCGGGAGCAGATCCTCAAGCTTCGCTTCCCTCATCGTGTTCAGAACAAAGAGACGACCCCTAAAACCAAGAGGAAAGCTGTGGCTCATCCGTCACCATCCAAATCTCCATCCATACCTGCTCCCAAGTCAGCGCTGTCTGACCGACCCTGTGTGGTGGTGCTCAACAAGCCTTTGGAGAAGTTGCTCATCAGGTCAGAGAGCTGAGAGATGGATGCTTCTTTTTCACATTTTCTTCATTAGATCCTCGTGGGTTTAGTCACATTTTATTTATCCGCCCTTAGAATATTTAGATGAGTCTAATTTTCCTCTGGCTTGGTCCACATCACAGGCATGAGAACAGGTACGCGTTAGTGCTTGATGGCGGTCCTAAACGAATAGTTCTGTTTCACCATTCAGTCATGTGAGCTCCTGCCAGTGGGTGGGATATAAGAAAAACTGAATCAGATGTGAAGATATCTGTAAAAGGACAGTGAAAAGTGACTCACACTCGACCTGGTGTGTATTTGGTAAGACTGCTGTGTGATGGTTCTTTAATAACATTCCACTGGGGGGGGGTGTTGAGGTATGAGAAGCTGCCATTGGACTTCAGGACTCCGTTCATCTTCAGCATGGAGAGCTTCCCTCAGCCGTCCAGCAGCGGTGGGCCCCTCAGCGTGGCGGCCAGCCGGACGGCTTCCTCCACCCTGGCGTCGCTGTCACGTTATTTCCTGCACCAGCGCTGGGTGTGGGCGGTGCACGGGAGCCAGGGCTCAGCGGTGGCCATGCAAGCTGTCGCCCACATCCTCTCCATGCTGTCTGAGTGAGTCTGCATCCTGTCTGTGTGGTCAAATGCCTTTGTGAACTGAAGGCTGGGACAGTGGTCACTGGAATGTGTGCATGCTCAAAACAATTCAAACCAAATGACAAGTCGCCAGTTTGTAGGGACAATGTCAGATTTATCCTAAAAATGGAGGCAAAAAGTGAAACGTGACTGAAACTCAAACTTCAGTTGGGCAGAAAACCCGGCCCTCTGACTTTTAAAGCAACCCTTGACCTCCCGGAATAACAAATATTTGTAGAATCAGATGTGAACACTTGAAACTGGGCTACCACCAGTTCATTAGAGACTTGTGCAGGAGATGACAAGAGCCGAGGCAACGAGAGCAGCGCGGGTGGAGCTCGCAGTAGAAGCAGCGACCTCGCCCGACGTCGCTGCTGACTGTGTCTGTGTGCGCAGGATTCGGCTGTCCGAAGGCTTTCACTTCGCCGCGAGCGGAGAGGGAATTGTTAACATGGTGCTGGAGCTGCCGATGAGGGTAAGGGAAGATCAGCACCTCACATTCCTCTCGCGCCGTTGGGCAGTCCTTCAGGACTGTAACGGACGGCTGTTGTGTTTCCAGGGCGTGTCGGGGGAGGATGCAGACAGAGAGAGTCATTCGTGCATCGTTCAGTATATCCTATTTCCACCTCATTCTGCATCCATGAAGGACAGGTAGGGCAACCACCACTGGCTCTGCTGATCCTGATGATTTCACATGTCGTGTAGTGACTCCTGTCTTGATGTCTTCCTTTGACCCAAAGCTTCTCCACTGATGATGACAACGACACTGAGGTGGAGGCTGTAGACGTAGACACAGAGCTGAACCTTGTGACAGAGTGCTGGGTGGAACCTCAGAACGGCTTTGTGATGAACTGCACGGACCAGCATCGCTACTTCCAGGGGCTCAAGTACCAGGAGATCCCTCAGGCAGTATGTACAGCCGTTTGGAGGTCTACGTGACTTTGTGTGATTTTTTTTTTTTTTTTTTTTATCTGTGTTGTTTTGTAGATCTTTCCTAGAGATCTGGCCTGTATGTCCACCATGATGACCTTTGAGTATTTGAGCCAGTTGTGCCAGAATAAAGAGCAAGTCTTCTCACAGCCAGGTGGATTCAAAGATCTGAGAGGTGAACAATCACTTTCCACATCGTACACCATGAGAGAAGGGTTTCACAGTTTACATGAAAACATGAAAATGAACAGAACTCTTGAAATAGCAGGTTTGATTAGGAGGAACTTTACACAACCGTTTGTCTCTTCTTGAATTCCACTGTTGGCCCTGTGTGGAACTGTCCTCATTGCTCTGTTTGCAGCAGAAGCTGTGGTCTCCGAGGACGGCATTCACATGGTTCCCTTTCAGTTTGACCTCATTCAGCTGTTGCCAAAATGTCAGCAGGTGGAGCTCTTCTTCCTCACGTTCAGCACAGGTATTGCTTGTGAGGTCTCTGAGTCTGAGCATGAACCTGTGAAAAGGTAGAGTTGAAGAATTATTCTTTGATTTTTAATTTTTAAGCAGTTCAGCCCGAGGAGCAGCCTCACAATGCTTCCTGTCTGCCCAACGAGCTGCTGCTCAACCTCCTGCACCACAGCCTGGAGCATGAGCTCAACGACAGAGAAATCCCTCTGGCCTACAGTGACCACAGTGCCTTCATGCATCACATCTTAGAGCGTGAACGTGACGGCAACGTCGCCCCGTTCTCTTTGCCTGTGATTAAAGGTCAGCATATCTCTCAGGTGTGGTATGGAAGTGTGACGGCGGCATGTAAATATCTGCTGTTTTACTTTGATAGAGGAGTGTGTGAAGCCTGCAGACAGGCAGGACAACATGATGTCATTTCACACCAGCTGCAGCAGCAAAGATGTGATGGGCTCCACCAGCACGTTACAGGTGAGCACGTCCACATAAAACCAGCTGACAGTCTCAGCACCATGCACGCTGGACTCACAATGTTCACTCATTCTTTGATACATACCGAAATGTTCCCTCCTTGTACGCTCAAAACGATGGTAAACAACATGTGGCGGCATGGGGCGTGTTTTTATTTTCAGGTAATCACGATCTAGTCAACAACAAAGTGAACATTTAGTGAACAGGCCGCTAAAGTGCCAGTATGGACAACAGAGTTTTAAATAAGGAGCGTTTACGGACTAAAACAAACACGTGAGTCAGTGCTGCAGATGGATTGTGCTCCTCTCTTGCTCTTACCACAGAGCTTCAGTAACGCAGACCTTGTGGATGAAGAACCCTTCCTCGGGGAGAAGAGCTGTGTTGTCCCACAGTGGAGATGCTACGCTAAGTTCATCAACTGCCAGCAGATTCTCCTCACGTTCCTCCCGGCTTCCTTCACAGGTACGCCGCGTCTATTTTAAACCCCCCCTCCAGCAGAAGGCAGGCGTTCAATCTGGATGTGTTACACAGATATTCTAAAGCTGATGGCATCGGGGCTGGAGGCGGAGCCACAGAGTAACGTCAGCACGCAGGAGGACGATACTCTGACTCCGAGCAACAAGTCCCAGGCTACCTCCTTGTCAGGCTCCACCAGTGGAATGGAAAGGTCAGAGTCTGGCCTCAGTCTGGCCAGTAAGCTGAGAAGGAGCTCCAGCAGTGGCCACTTCACAGCCAGGTCTCCTGTGCTCTCACCACAGTCTGAGGGCCAGACGGGCCCGGCTGACCCCCTCCTTGAGCGGGACAGCTGGGACAGCAGGGCGTCAGAGGCCGAGGCTGGCACCTCAGAGTCAGGTCAGCGTCTCCTCTGTCAGGTCAGGTGAGACAGCATAGGAACAGAAAACAACCGGTGTTCTCTCTGATGTCCAGACTTTGGAGAGAAAGAGGGGGTTCAGGTGTCTGAACCACAGAAGGTGGACTTCCACATCAGCCTGAGCCGACAGGTTTCTCAGCAGAGCACCGCTGAGGGGGGCCAGCTGAACTGTCCGGTCTACGTCTACAACTGTTCCTTTGAGCAGCTGAAGGAGCAGCTGGTGCACCCCAACTCCAGCCACCAGCCCAGGGACATCTTCTTCAGGTGTGCTCCGCTCACGCTCCCAGACATCGTCTCAGTTCGCCACATTTTAAACCTCCTCCAGCTTGAAAAGGCCCTCACTAAGGTCAGAGGGCAGAACTCTGGGCCAGTGACATCACACCTGTACTGATCCTCGCTCAGGTGTTGAAACAGCAGGCGGGGCTGATATCAGACGGCCACAACACGCCCCTCACATGTCAGGAAGCCCGGTGGAAATTCAGAGGGAACCTTGTTCAGACCCGGCTTCTCTATGTGGGGCACTGGGCCAGTGTGAGCGTCCTGTAAACGCTGCGTCTGTGTCTCTGTGTGTGTGAGTTCACCACTCAGGACGCAGCAGAGCCTCAATCCCATAATTTAGCTCCAGTCAGGGTGCAGTTCAGGCTGCTCATTAGAACATGTACTCATGAGGCTTATGAAATCGGTGAATGATAGAAGACAAGGTTATCATGTGCTAGACTGACGTCTGTCTTGAAGGGGTCTAGACTTTGTTTCGAGTGTCTCTTGATGTTCTGTTGAACCGAACGGTCGGTTATTTGAACGATATCTGGCCAGGACTGAGTGAACACAACTCTGATGGCGTATGAGGGGTAACCAAAGGGAACGTAGTCTTTTACTGCTGAGTTAATTCAGACGTTACCCTCTGGAGCCCATACCCTCTGGTTGGACACAGCCGTTGGGTACAGACATTCCGACAGATTATCGATTGGTCACTGCAGCTGTGGAACCCACCTGGCCTGTGTTCATGAAGTTGTTTCCTATGTCACGTCCATGTCACATGTGTGCCTCTGACCATGTTTCTACTTGGGAACAGAGCTCAAGATGCTGCCTCCTGGGAGATGAGTCAGCAGAAGTTCAGGTACTGCTGCTCGGTTCTTCCGGAGCTTCTTTCCTCTCTGCTGAGATGCTGCTCGGCTTTTGTTGGTTGTCTCTCTGATGTGCTGTTTCATTTGGGAAACCTTCTTCCCTTCCGCCTGCCTGGGCTTTTACCTGCAGACTCCCGAGTCCTACCTTTTGTGCAGCGCAATAACATAGATTGGGTTTATTTCCTGTCATTTCCTCTTGCTGGTATTAGCTTCTTTCCCCTTCTCCTCACCCAGTCCGCCCTTCAGTCGTATTCACAAATGTATCAACTGACACTGTAGCTGCTATAACAATGAGGAATCCAGTGAAGATGTACAGATGTAGAGAAACCTGCTGTGGGCATATATCTCAAGGGTATAGAAGAGAATATGGAACATCAAGCTGTTGTCAGCAGACTATTCTTCTGAAGTAGTTGTGAACCAGTGAATGCTCTTCCATACCTCAGATGTGTGCTGTGCAGCCTTATGCTGTACCTGTCAATCCAGACCTGTGAACAGAATTCTGGTCTGCTCGCTGCAGTATTGTCACGCAGTCACGTGTGTGTGTGCGTGTTAGTGAATTTGTCAACAAGAGACGCGCTGATGCGACTCGTGTGCTGTCTGCAGCATCACTTTTATTTGATTTGACTGGTGGAATCGATGGCTCATGCCTGAAACATTCTTTGAATGTGATTAACTCCATACTGTGAGTGCAGATAAACTGGCTGTAGGCTGTGTGGGAAGTAATGGTTTGCGTGTTTCCTGTTTATGGCAGGTCGCTCTCCCTGGACCGCAGCAGTCCCTCACCCTGGTCTGATCTCCTGGCTCAGCCTCACAAACACAAGGACCTGGCTAAGTACTGCGGCCTGTTGCAGGAACATTACCACCAGAGCTATGTTAAAGGTGACCTCCCTACTCCGGATTATCCACTCACTCTAACGAAAACCCTTTTGTGGGTACCACTGGAGAGGATATTAAGACATGTCCTCTAAGGTTATCTACACCAGTGAAACGATGGAAATGGTTTTAGTTCTACACAATATGGTTCAAAGCAAATGAATGGAGACAAACTAACTTTGGAATATAGGGCAGTGCGTTGCTTCTTTCCTCTGTTCCCTTTGTGCTTTGTGATACATCCGTTGTGTACTTTCTGTGTGTGATGGCCAGGGGTGTACCGCAGCTTGCAGCAGTCTTACAACATCAGTTCCCAAGATGTCCTGATGGCCTTGGACTACTGTGAGGAGTCCCTGCAGGAGATAGACGTCACATCTTTCCTCAATACCCTCTGTGGACACATCAGGGTTTTCAGAGAACACGGAGGAGACACGCAGTCTTCTGGGGACTATCCCGCTCCTTTGAAAAGCTCTACCGCCTTTGTAATGGGAGACAGCGAAGAGGAGAGGCCCGAAGCTTCGTCTACCAGCACTCCTTCATCTAGGTAGTGACGTGATCAGCGTGCTGGATGTTTGAGTCACTGTTAGCACTGAACCTAAGACTCTATAAACAGCATGACTGTGATGGAGCTACACCCACACTCTCACACATGCACATCAAACCATTGAAGGGACAGGCCTATATCTGAACATCCGACAGGTTTCAGCTCAGTGTCGGTCCAGAAAACAGTTGAGGATCTCTGGAAAACGGTGATGGAGGTGGTCGAACAGTTAGCTGCGATTAGCTGAGCCTAATAATAATAAATCAACACCTACATTGACTTTAATTCAGTTTGACTTCAGTCATATTTCATTTTAGATTATCACGTCAGTATTTGATCCCCTTTCTTTTATACAACAGGTTTTCTTTATGACACGACCAAGTTTCTTTATTACACGACCAAGTTATTTCCAACAGTACGCCCTGATGTACCCATTAGTTTTTATTTAACTCTATAGAACGGATTTGTTTTAACCCCTTGCGTCTTCCAGCAGGGCGCACAGGCACTTGGACTTCCCTCTGAAGCTCCTGGAGATGCAGCCAAATTGTGCGGTGTACCCAGACCTCCACAAAATAATCCAGGTACGGTCTGCTCTGGCCCAAGCTGCGCTGAATTGGATAATGACTGGAGATGTGTATCGTTTGACAGGAGAAATTCATGGATGTCTTCTCACAATACTTCAAACCTGTACCATCTATCCGGCATTACTTCTTCTACTGCCCCTCATCCAAGAAAGATGTGAGTCCACAGCCGTTGTCCTTCATTCAAGAGCTGGAGTAGCATACGCAGGATAATCAAAGGAAATCCATTCATCGTTTATTCCCGTTTGTCTTTTCAGGAGGACTCAGAGGACGAGGAGATGGGCAGGAGAGCGACTGAAGGGTTGTTGTTGGAGGCGGAGCCGTCTACGGAGGACGGTGAGCTTCAAAATCCATACAGGATTCATTTCAAACTGAAGCCAATGGGCCAGTACGGCGTGGTGATGAGGGTAGAGACGTACAAAATCACTCTGGGGACGTTTGAATCAGTCTGGTGTTTGTTTGTGGTCCACGATGTTGATGTTCTGTGCTCAGAAAACACGTCGAGCTGCGGCATAATGACGGAGAGCGACGCAGATCTGGTGGTGGAGTACGACCACCAAGGAACCTGCTTCTACGGCGAGGGCGAGGACCGCTCCATGTCCGACTCCAACACGGTCAACCAGGACCAGGACTCCTTCAGCATCCTGGACGGGGATTCCCTGCTGGAGGCCGAGGGCCCCCAACTGGACCTGCCGCCGCTGTTTGTCCATGTCACGTGCTCGGTCAACACGAAGAGCTCCCACGGCTCCATGCCCGTCCAGACCCTGCCCACCTGCCTCGGTAGGCTCCCCCCGTCCGGCCTCCCGGCGCACCAACACGACAGCGGCTGTGCTCACGGGAGACTCCTCTTGCAGGCGAGGTCATTTCCTGTGTGGAAAACGCGGCGGCGGTGCAGCGCGTGGATCTGAACGAGCTCTCGGTCACGTTGGATCTGTTCGTCCTCACGCTGCCTGTGGAGGTGGAGATGGAAGCCATGGCGGACTTTCATCACAACAGGTGAAAACCTTTGAAGTGTTCTTTAAAGAACAACAACCCACCTTCTTTTAGGTCAACATACAAATGTAGGCCAAAAACAAGAGTCGACTAAATGTGAAACACAGCTACAACCCTGTGTGTGTCTGTGTGTCTGTGTGTGTCTGTGTGTCTGTGTGTTTCTGTATGTATGTGTGTCTCCGTCTGTGTGTGTGTGTTTCTGTCTGTCTGTGTGTGTGTGTGTGTCTCTGTCTGTGTGTGTGTGTTTCTGTCTGTCTCTGTGTGTGTGTGTGTGTTTCTGTCTGTCTGTGTGTGTGTGTGTGTCTCCGTCTGTGTGTGTGTGTTTCTGTCTGTCTCTGTGTGTGTGTGCGTGCAGGTATACCTCAGAGAGCAGTATTTCTCTGAACCGCTCACCTGGGCAGCCGTCTTCTTATCGCTCTGACGAGGAGCTGATGGCCGTGTTGGACAGTCTGAGAGGATCTGGCCTGGATGGGTGAGCTGTTCTCACACACACACACACACACATTTTCTGTGCATTCCTAAACTCACAATCACAGGACGTTTCTTTCTTCTCTGATATCAGCGTCTCTGATCCCTTATCAAAACTTCCGCTTACTCACAAGTTGGCGATCGTGGCTACAATGGACGAGGTGAGTACGCAGGACTCGAATAAAACCTGACAACTTTACAAAAAAATACACAAAACCTGAATCTTAAAAACACCCCCAAAGAACGTTTCTACTCGTGAAGAGGAGATCATCTAAATAAACGTGCCTGTGAAACGTTGTTCTTGGGGTTGTGGGCTTCGTTCCCCGGAGCAGGAGGGGGCTGAGAGTGTGCAGTCGTGACAGTTCGCTGCCTGTCTTTAAGATCCGCTGGGTGCTCGAAGACCAGATCGTGTCAGCGCTGCTTCACTCCGGGGCCGTCACCACGGCGACGCTGCAGAAGGTCGCCGCTCACATTGTCCACTCAAGTGGTCGACCGCACTGTCACTCTGAAGACGTGCCGCTGCAGTTCGTTTTTGGGCCGGAGCATTCGCTGGAGAAATTTAAAGAGGCACGCACACACACACGCACGCACGCACGCACGCACACACACACACACACACAACGAAATAAATCTGTTTTATATTTTATAGTATTGTATACTTTATAATTATTATAGTTATACAAATGATTTAGACTTTGTATCATCAGGCTGATTTGAACATCTTGAAGGTGAATGATGGTGACTTTTATACCTTTTTGATCAGTCAAATCCTTAAAAATTCTTCATTTTATTAGATGCCGTTCAGATTTCAGCACGCTAGGATCTTCTATGTTTATATTCTTCTTCTATGTTAAGTGTTAAATGATTAGTATGTTGTTAAATGTGGTGTTTTTTTGGGACAAAGTCAGAGTGGGTAAAATTGTGTGTGACTTGTGATCCTGCAGGAGTTTCGCAGAATATCGTTATCTGGCTACGTGCTGAACACGGAACAGGACAACTTTTACTTCATGTCCCTGAGCAGACATCACCCACAGAGGATCCAGGCCACCAGGAGACTGTCCAGGCCCGCCCCGACCCTCCAGGCAGCCGAGCCCTGCGGCTCTGGGGGGCGCGTGGAGGAGCTGATGCAGGGGAGTCAAGAGGAGTGTGAGGCACCGGCACGTCGTGAGGTCAGACTAAACGTTTGTGCTCCTGATTTTATTCTGCTCCACACTTAGTCCCAGCATCCAGGAGTGTTCCAAGGCTGGTTCTTCATCCTGTTGGTGTCTTTGATGTTGACTTCTCCTTCCTCCTCAGAGTGAACTCAGGATCTCCGTCAGCCCCTCTGATGACGCTCCCAGTGACACCACTGCAGACACCAGTGAGCCACTCAGAGCTGTGAAGCCGGACACAGATTCTCAGAATTCCTTCAGCACAGATGGAGACAGAGGTCAGCCCGGTGCTCCTCAGCTGCCCCCTGAACGCTGCACGGAGGCAGTGTCACCCCCCAAGACCCCGTCCAGCATCAGCCTGGCGGAGTCCTCCCAGTCGGCCTCTCACAGTGAGTCCAGTGAGCTCACGCTGGATGGTTAGGACAGCTCTCATTTCACACTGAAGCCACTTCTCCGCAAGCTGGTCATTATTTAGTTGTTGGTACCAGTGCTGATATCATGGTTATTCAGAGGTTTAGGAGTTATATGAGCGACACACCTCAGGACTCTAAAAGAACAGTTCAGCTTTGGGGAAACAGTTTAAAAACACATGCACCAGGATATTATACTGCATACTATGCATGCCTCCTTTGTTTACACAGTAAGAGTGTTTCAGTAGATAATAGATTTAGATTTATTCATTTGAATATGGATTCTGGTTGTGATCGAGAAATCATTTTAATTAAGTAAAACATTATTTTCATGTAACGATGACCCTCCCTCACTACAGGAACACGCAGGTTTTTGATGTAGGTCTTGTTTTTTTCTACTGTGAGTACTGCGTGTGGTGTAAAATAAAGTCGGTGGGTCTTCCCTCTTCAGGCTGCAGCAAACTGAGGCCCAGCAGAGTTCAAAGTGTGGTCTCCAGCCAAGGCAGCCTGGACTCAGACATGCAGGGTGAGTTCTGGTGAGGGAGGGTTGGACATTTGATGAACCACTCTCTTGTAGTTTCACAGCCTTGTGACTTATTTTGTTGTCATGTAGGATAAAATCTAAACTTAAAAGTAACATTGCATCAAACAGCCAGTGACTACAAAAGCGCGAGCCTGTTGGAGAAGCAATATCACTTTTTGTAATACTGCTAATGTTTGAAGCAAGGACTGTGACAGGAGAGCTCGATGAAGGGGCGAAGGAGAGCCTCCTGCTGTAACCGTATGTTGTCTCTCCCGCTCCCAATGAAGGCTACGACGGCGGCAGCAGCGACTCGGAGTGTGAGAGTCCAACCTTGGACGAACAGGAGAGTCAATCCCCGTTGATGCCAGAATTCTGGCTGATTGTTAAGATCCACCAGGACAGAGTCAAGGTCTACTCCCATTCCAGGTCAGCCACACAGAACACCAGCCTGCAGCCATTAAAGGCAGTTCCAGAGGCCCGAGTCAGGCTTCTGTGTGTTGTTATGAGGATGTTCAGACTGAATAGGACATGTTTAAGGAAAGTGGAGGATTGTTGTTGTTCCCAGGTGCTTTACTGTTCAGGATGTGGAGAAGAAAGAAGATGATCAGGAGCTGCCAGAGTCTCTACAGTTGCACCAAATGGTGGTGAGGAAGATCGGGGAAATCTGCAGGATCGTGAATCAGGTACGCATGAAGGTGCTCAGCAGTCAGAAACACCCATTTAAAGGAAACGATGTTTTGGGTTACTTGAACTGAACGAGCGAACGGATTCACATTCGTCAGCCTTTTATAAACAGATTTTATAGAAAGGTTTTGCCTACATGTTAGTTAGCAGCTAATCATTGTCTGTGGTGTGTGTGTGTGTGTGTGTGTGTGTGTGCAGCGTATGTTGCTGCAGGACCTCCACGATAGCCATGTGTGTAACTCTCTGCTGGTAGCCGAGAGTGAGGAGGACATCTGGAAAACCGAGTCCGTGTACAGGAAGAGACTGAACACCTCTGATGGTGAGTCTGATGAACCTGCAGACTTCTGCTGAGTCCTGAGCCGCTCTGGTGCTTTAAAATAATCACCCTCGTCTCTTCCCCAGTTTTCTGTTTACTGTCATTTCGTAAAATAAAATCGTTACCCCAGACAAATATACGGTTTTGAGGAACTATTGAGAAGCAGAGCACGAGTTTATGAATATTTATCCACACTTTGAGTAAAAAGTATCTACTGGCCGGAGTGTCATGGTGGAACCAGCAGCTAAATGAAGTAATGAGCAGTGGTGGGGTAGATGTCCACATCTGAGCCTGTGATCTGATCACATCTGAGCCTGTGATCTGATCACATCTGACCCTGTGATCTGATCACATCTGAGCCTGTGATCTGATCACATCTGACCCTGTGATCTGATCACATCTGACCCTGTGATCTGATCACATCTGACCCTGTGATCTGATCACATCTGACCCTGTGATCTGATCACATCTGACGCTGTTTTGTTTAACCCGGGATGATAACTGCACAGTGCAGCACGTGTGGGACAGGAAGGCAGTCGCAAAGAGAAAATAAACTATCATGGAGGTTTTCAAAATAAAAGCATCTTATGTACGGCGGAAGAACTTCAACTGTGCAGAACGAACCCCAACATTCGCACTTTCAAATATTTGTTTGGAGAAAATAAACCTAATACACAATAAATAACTTGTCAGTTCGACATTTGAGTGTAAGTAACAGAATTACGAGAGCGGAGGCGCACAAACCCAAGGAAAACAACCTGCTCGCTTACTTTACACTACTAGTTTCTGATCCCACAGACTCAAGAAGTGGAGCAGTGTGACGAGTATTTATCAGTTGGTGGATAAGTTCATTTCAGAGGCTGCTGTGTGTGTTCTTCTCAGACTACAACACAGACGAGAGCTACCAGGCCAGAGATTACCTGGCGGCCACAATGCAGTTCATCCCAGGACACTTCTCCTGTGACGTGGTGTGGAGCACAATCATCAACGTTCACCCGCGACTCAAGATGGGCCCCAACATGGGTGTGTCCAGAGGTGAGAGATCCCTTCCTCCACTCTTCTCAGCGACACGCTGCCTGTTTGAGCGTTGGGTTTGGTCCTGGCACCAGCGACGCTGTTCTGAGGCTGGTCCAGGTAACGGTGCCTGTGTGGCCCACATGAATGTAACTACTGCTCTGAGTGCCTCCACACTGAGAATAACAGCAGGTCAGTGTCCGAGGCTCCTGGTGAAATACTAGAAGGAGGAAAATGGATGCATTCCACAACCTTTCTCAAATTACAGAGTAAAACTGAGATTGAAAGTATTTAAACACAATTGAAATAAGCTTGATTTTATTTCAAAAGCAGCAGGATGATCTGAAAGCAACATCAAATGTACCTGTAATGTAAGTTGGATGTATGTATGTTAACATATGTGCACTCTGACGATCAGGAAGTCATAAAGGAAACCTGTCTTGTTTTGTCTTCGGCAGCGATCCAGGCCCTCCGCTCTGTGCTCAACTCCTTCTCTGTGGTCAATAGGAAGAATATGTTTGTTTACCAGGAGCGTTCCACTAAATCCGTCTTCTATCTCAGGTTGTTCTTTCTGCTCGGCTTGACCGAGCAGCCGCAAACATTGAGAGGGCAACATTTTTAACAACCGATTACCGACATAAAACTAATGAAAATAACGTAAATAACTGATTTGATTTCAACATTTAATGTGATGGACAGAAAGAGAGAAACACTCACCTTTGACCTTGACCCTCGTCTGCCTTCACCTTCACAGACTGTGTGAAACGTCGCAGACGGGCAAGTATGCTGACGTGGATGGAAATCTGAATATGGCTCGCTCCATCGGGCTGGCTCGGAGCCAAGAGCCCTTCGTTTCAGACGACCTAATGGTGAGTGGCCAGTTGGTTTCGGTCAACGTGCACCGTGCGTGTGTTCATGGAGTAGTGGCGCTGATGCCAGAATGTTCTGATGGACTTTCCTCAGGGCTCCAAACCTTCGATGGAAAACTCACGGCCAGTTGGACAAGTAGACAAGCACATCCTGCTCCTGGTCCACGGAGTCGGGAACGCCGGTGAGAGTAGACGAGTGCTAAATAAAACAGGACGGAGGAAGAACGCTTTCATTTCATTGTAGTGTTTCTGTGTACATTTGCTGGAAGACGCGCGGTTGTAGGTGGAGATGATCAGTTCTGGGGCGTCAAAGGAGACCCTTTGTGGTTTATGTTTAGATTAATGATCAATGAATCAGATTACTTTATCATTATTTGCAGAGTTTTCAATAATCTCTGAGTTGGGCTGTGGTACTTCAGAATAAGAAATGGAGCCGTACAGTTTTTTGACCTCATTTTCTCTCTATTCTCTGCCTTCTTTAAGACGTTTACCTCTTCACAATTTTTGTTTTGAACAGTGGAATTTGCCCTTGGACTTTTTTATTAGTATTATATATTACAATGTTGGTGATGGAGGGGGATCTTCATTTAGAACGTTACAGTCCCCAAACAAGTTCTGTCCCTAGGTGAACTCACCTAGGGACAGAACTTGTTTGATTGCTGCCCGGGGCCGGGATTTGAACCCCTCTTAGTCGTGGTAGTCCACGACAGTCGTTTTAAGTGTTTGTGCTAGAGTCTGTCGCTCTCTGGTCAACTTGTGTCAGTGAAGAACCAACCTTCATCTCTCCAATAGGTCCAGAAATCACAGACGAGCTGGTGAAAGTGCTGCGTAAGCGTCTGGACGAGACCACTTTGGACATAATCACAGTGATGCTGGTCAGAAACTGCAAGCTGACCCCAGCGGATGTGGATGTAGGTCGACTGTGGTCTGAAGAGAATGCACAAAGCCACGCCCTCAAACACCTCACTACCAGACACGTGCGCTGGCTCAATACAAGGAGCAGCAGTCATAATGCTCCAACGTGGTCCTCAAGCATCCTCACCACATCTTGTTTCTTCAGTTCATCCAGCCGTCGGGTTCTGCTGCCACTGAGGTGATGATGTTCAGCCTTCCTCACTACTGCTTCCCCTGGCTTCCCGCTGTGGCGCACTACCTCAGACAGAACCTCCTCATCTTCCTGCATGTGCCAAAGTACACTGACAGCAACACAGCGCACCACTTCAAGGTAACGTCTGCGTCCGCCTGGAGCAGGACAGAATGCTTCTTATCTGCGTGCTCGTGTCCACGTCCCCCCAGGTGCCCCAGCTTCGCCCCGCGGTCGGTCAAAGCTCATGCACGTGGCCTCGGCTGTGAGTGCTTGGTTTTCCTACCTGCTGGCCCCACTGGAAACTTGACCTGGGGCTCTCTGCCTCTCATCCGAAGCCTTCTTGGAGCTTTTGTCTTTTCCTTGCGGCTCAAAATCTGCTTCTCTCACACGTTGGTCAGCCCCGTTCACGCACAGATCAGGCGTACTTGGGGAGATCGAGAACGGGCCGTCTTCAATCAGCGTCCTCCTCTGCCCTGCCTTTCCAAGGCCACATGGGCTCTTTAAGAATACCAGGAGGTGCAGCCACAGGTCCTCAGTGGTGGTCCGTGTTTGGGCCGTCTGGTTATTCAAACGTGTAATTGAGCCAGTTGAACGTGCCTGGGGTCGAGCCTGAACAGAGCTTGAAGGTGGAGACTGACCCTCAGGCCTTTCCTCTGTCCACAGCACTACTTCCACCTGAGCAGCGACGTGGCTGATGGTGACATCTACCTCTACAATAAACCTGGAGGTCAGGGGACCGGAGGCAAAGGTAGTCACGCCATGTCTGTCTCTCTCTTTTCTCTCTCTCTTTAAGTTGAAAGTTATAGTGATAAAGTCAAGTGAATAGAGATGTTTAAACTCTAACTGATGTGGTGATTTAGATGTAAGTGCAGAGTGGTTACTTCTGCTGCTCAGCTGTGCTATAAAATAATTCATGCTAAACCCGCGTGGTGGACCTTAACAGCCACGGGAAGAGTTACAGATTAAACAATCTCCAAAAGGCCCCAACAGCCAGCAGCCCTGGGTTCCACTGAGCAGCTCGCTAGACCTCTGAACGTGAAGATGATTGATGTGCACGCAGCAGGAGAAGACTGGGAGAAGCTAGAGCTGCCGCACTTAATGGAAGTGTCGTCAGAAGAAAAGCTCTCCTGTATCCTCGCAACTAAATTCAGCATCATGAAGAACATCCAGACAAGCCTAGTGTTTTTAGTCCTGTGGATTGGTGAGCTTCTGGAGAGCAAAGGACACAGAACCTAGTGAGAAGAACATCTGTCCAGCTGTGAAGCATGAGGGAGTATCCATCAGACTTTGGGGTGGTGCTGGTGGCCCAGGTACATTTTAGTGGTAGAGGGAAGAATGATTCAACACATTCTGGTAGCAAACAAGAGAGCATCTGTAAGAAGCTGAAATTGGAAAGAGGATGGCTTCTACAACGGGATACAGATCCTAAAAGAGGTGAAGGCTCCTCCGGGTCCTCACAGGCTCCTGACCTAAACGTCCTTAGAGATGTGTGGACCGAGCTGAGAGGAGCAGACGGCCCAGGAACCTGACACAACTGAAGACTTTAGTGAGGAGGAACGGAGAGACTCCAGACGCCTTTCCAAGCTGTGAGAGTGGCCAGAGGGGGCGCCACTGAGTCCAACAACACAATTATGCCTTATGAATCACTTGGACTTATACGACTTATACGTTCATATCACACAAGTATTCTATGAAAATAGTTGATGAAGTGAACAAGCTGGTGTTCACAGGAGCATCCTCAAAGTCTTCAGCAACAGTACAATCCTGAATCCAGCCGTCAGGATGGCTTAACCTGCTGCATCACCTGACTGATGCAGTGAGCTAAGAGTTTTTAAAAATGCATATAGTGTGTCCAGGTAAACTACAAGGTGATGATAATAATTAAAGATAAGCATCAGTTATCCAGCATTAAGTACAGTTCCTAGAACAAATGAGGCAGATGTGATAATGTGAATATCTTCTGGTAAAGAAGCTCAGTTCTAAAATTAAAGGAAGGACTTGTGTGAGTTTCAGGTTTTTTGGAAAAATGGTGTAAATGCCAGTCATTTAAAAGTAGGTGGTATTTTGATCCTGTGGACAGGATGGGATTCAGAGGGCTTTGCTGCTCATCTTTACCTGGGTTGTCTTGCCTGTATGGTCTCTTTTAAAGTGGCTTTTCTCTGGTGTTTGCTACAGCCTGCCAGTGTATTCCACAAGAGCTCTTTGCTTTCAGTAGGAGTGTTGAGGTTAAGATGAGAGGAGTCCTGATGACTGTGTGTGTTTTTTCACTGATTGGACTCAGAAGCTCAGTTCAGCCACTGTTGCAGCCTTTGGATACATTATGAAGAGAATCTATACACTTTCATACACATTTGACGCTCCTCTCAACACCACAATGTTCTCGTACTGTCATTAATTCATGTAGAAAAATACAATATCATAAATGAATCATTTTTTGTGACTTAGTTCGATCAATGAAACTGATGTTTAGGTTTATTACACACAAAAAGAAATATTTGAAGCCTTTATTTGTTTTAATTTTGATGATAATTTACAATTATGGAAAATCTCAGAAAATTAGAATATTGTGGAAGAGTTTGATATCATGGACTCATTGCACTCACTAACTAATTGAGGACACGAGCAAAGGTTCCCTGATCTTTTGAATGGTCATTCATTCTGGTTTATTTGGCTCTACCATCATGGAGAAGACCCTCAGGGTCTTGCATCCAAGGACATCTTTACATAATCTGAGATTATAGAATGCCTTGTCTTCCATTAGCTGCAAACCAGAAATATCAACATTGGGATTAATAAAGGCTTGATATATTTCACGTAATTGCTTCATTACTGTTGTTTGGCACTAGATCCCCATGTTATTTATTCTATTGGGTTACTAGGTCAGACTGTGACTGAGGGTTATTACAAAACAGTCACATGCTTTTATTCTGAAAAGGCAGAGGCCGTAGGTTTTGGGGAATAACTGATATGGATACACCAGTTATGCTGTTGTCTGGGTGTCCCTATTGTTGACCCAGGTACCATGATGGAGCTGGTTCAACAACTCTTCCATCCCTCTCAGTTTAAAGGTACCAGTTTTCTTCTGCCCACTTTCCAACCATCACATCGAGAAGCGTGCAGCTGCTCTTGGCTCGTGTGCTCTGGTCTTAGCCCCTTTGTCCTTTATGGCTTTTTAGGTTTTTAATTAACTCATCAGTTAGTGTGGTATTATTATTATTTGTAGGACTGCACATGGTTTTGTTGAGGCGTGCCTATACACCTGTTTGGGTTGCCTGTCAGCATGGATGTCCTTGTGCATGAAAGCTCTTCCTGCTGGTCTTTGAGACGGTATTTTTTTTTGCTCTCCGTGTGAATGAGCCTGGCTGCTGCTTTCTCAGATGGTTAGAGAACCGCAATAAACATTGGAGGTGCAGTGAGGACTCTCTTCTGAAACATTTTATTCATTTGACCTTCGTTTGTCCAGGTGAGTCACTCAAAAGCGATTCTCATAACCACCCCGCCCGTGTTCTTGCTGAGGACCGTGTCTTGGTCTTCATTGCCAGTCCTGGACCCAGCTGCTGATACAAACCCGGTTCTGTTTCCTCAGGTGTTGAATATGCTCCCTCAGTTAGTGTTTGTGGCCGGGGTTTTCTGACAGTCTTTTCATGTGTGGGTGTTTTATTGTACATGTTGTTGTAAATCCTCCTGGGGGGGTTGGTTTTGTACCCCTCATGGAGTCTGACTCTAACATGGTCTGGTTTCAGAGGTGCAGGTGTGGTACTTTATGAGATGTAACGCTGTTGCCATGATGTGAATTCAGTGAAATGGGGACCAGCTAATGTAGGGCGAGCCGCTTGGTCTGTCGGGCTAAAAGAGCACTGGTGCAGCTTTTACGTCCATGACGTCGCTGCATCGTCGTTGTGGACGACTACCTGTAGTGAAGTCAGCCCACGTTACCACCTGTGCGACTTACAGCTGTTCGACTTTAGGACTAGTTCGGACGGCTGGCAATCCCGAGCGAGCGAGAGTGATGCTCTCTCCCTCCCTCCCTCTCTCCCTCTCTCTCCACCCCCCCCATTGACAGCTGTTATTGATCTCTCTAACCTGACAGGAGGAGAAGTGTTGGACGTCCCGTAGTGACGGTGTTGGACAGCGTTGCTCAGGATAGACGCTGGTCCCACGGCGGTGTGCCACGCCCTTTCTGAAACGGCGGCCTGTTAGCCTGTTAGCATAGGTGCAGGTTGACCTGTAGGTAGCGAAAGCTGCTCGTAGGAACGTAGTCGTTGAGGAGTCTTGACTGGATGCGCAGGTTGCTGTCAGAGCTGCACACAAGTGTTGTGGACCCAGACGTGTGGGCCTCCATCAGCAGGTGTAGAGACTGACTTTGGTCCAGGACACGATGTTACAGTATTCCTCCGTCCTCCCAGGTATTGCGTGCATCGCCCTGTCATTTGTGGACGCTCAGGGATGTCCACTTCAGGGTCCAGCTCAGGATTACAGTGAGGTGCAGAGGTCGGAGATCGGTACCACCCCATTCCATCCGCACCATTTTGATGAGTTAACCACCGTGAGTAAAGTGTTGTCCGGCAGCAGCAGCTCAGCCACAGGTAATTACAAACGCACCACCTCTCCAGCTGCGCTTCTCTCACCTGTTACCAAGACACCTTTGTCAATGGCCGCTGATGACTTTACAGAAAAGCTTCAGTCAAAGTGCCTCAAAAACATTCATAAAGACATATGATGTCCTAGTCTGTGAATGTGACTCTAAACGCCGTTCGCTGCTTCCTCCCTACTGTGATGTAACAGTTGATGTGATTAACCTGAGCTGCCCCCGCGCTGGGGAACTCCCCCTAACCACAGTTACCTGTGCAAGGGTCTGCCCCCCATGAGGCCATCCTCACATCTTCCCCAGTATAAGAGATGGGCGGAGCATATCACACCTGTGGGTGGAGCTTAGTAGCTCATGAGCGTTTACAAAGCCAGTCAAAGGGTCCGTTCTGAGCCAGGCTGTAACCTGGTGTGTGTAGAGTGACTTTAGACCAACCAACGCTACTGACATTTGGTTTGGACATCAGGGAAGCAGGTTGATGTAGAAAAGGAGCAGAACATGTCAGCTTTAATTTCTCAGTATGAACATTCCTGATATCTTATATAAACACATCTATGTATTTATTATTTACATAATAATATATAATACTACTAATAAGAAGAAGGATTTAGAGGCCAGTAAATTCAAATGTTGTTGCAGGTGAGTGAGCCGAGGAGTTTTCTGGTCAGGGTCTCACTCGTGGGTGATTTAACATGAAACATTCCAAGTTTGTCGTAACACCACGTTTTGAGTCGCGCTGCTTTTTCTGCAGAGTCGAAGCTCTTTGTACGGTTTGACATCTGGGAGCAGGGCAACGTCAGCTCCTTGCAGCTGAGTGACAAACTGCAGGGGGCGCTGCGCCACGCGCTGTGCGACGTTCTCATGGAACTGAAAGTCCTGCCAAACCCTTTGTGTGTGGGCGGAATGTGCCCAGCAGCAAAGTCGGACGAAGCTAAAGGTGAGTTTGTATTAGAACATCACGTCACGGCCATCGCGTGTTACAAACATAACTCGACGGCAGCGCCTGCGTTGTTGCTGCTGTGATGGTTCTTCAGGGATGTAGGGGGTTCTACTCCTTCAGAGTACTTTGGCCTCAGGTCCAAGGCTGCAGCAGGTCCAGATTCAACTCCTGAGATCTGCGTCCAGAAGAGTGCAGCTCCCCCAACGGGGCTCAAGGAGTCTTGTTTCCACAGCAGCAACTTCTGGCACAGGTCCTGATGTGTGTCTAGACTGACAGCGTCTTCCTGTCTGCAGGTCTCACCACTGCTTTACCTGAGCTGCGAGACATGAAGGACAGCCCCAGACAGCGCAGTGGCTCACGCGTCTTCAAACAGAGCCCGTCCCCGATCACCCTGAGCCAGGCCGCCGGAGGAAACGTCACGGCGGGGGGCGGCGCAGCCGACTCCACCACGCCCACCAACAAGAGCACGCGGCGCAGTTTCTGGGATATTCTGGTATTCCTCTTGTCCTCAGTCAGTGCTGAAGCTGTCTCATGTCTGGGACAGAACCTGTGTAGTTCTTCAGTTTCACTATACACCGGCTCAAACCGGCTCCATCTACATGTAGAAACGCCTCCTTACACACGTGTTGGGCAGGTTGGGAGCTTATGCTCAGCTCCTGGGGGTTTAGTCCAGCCTGTCTTGTCCGAGTTTGTGTCCGACCAACACGTCTTCTCTACTGGTGCAGAGTAAACCGGAATCCTCCGAGCTCGTGAGCCCCAAGACCACCGATGATATCGTGCAGGAAAAAGGCGAGGAGGGCCAACGAGCGGCGAGGCGGAGACACAAGACGGAGAATGTCAAGCAGCAGTGGAGTCAAGACAGAGCTGTGGCTGTGGAACTGGAGCAGGTGCAGAGGTGGGTCCCTCGCTGCGACTCATCTCATAATGTACCACACCTGCATCTCTGAAACCAGACCATGTTAGTCAGACTCCACGGGGGGTACAAAACCAACCCCCCCAGGAGAATTTACAGCAACATGTACAATAAAACACCCACACATGAAAAGACTGTCAAAAGACACCGGGCACAAACACTAACTGAGGAAGCATGTGCAGCGCTGCCATCAGGAATGCTTCTGTTGTCCAACAGGAAAGAGACCTCTCAGCTGGAGGAAGGAGACACGGGGACTCTTCACCCCATATTCCAGGTCACCTGCCACCTGTGGATCACTTTCATGGAAAAGCTCGGCACGTTTCCCTGAAGCCTCGTTCATTTAATGAGTGAAACATTTATCAGACAATCGGACCTGGTTTCAGTGTGTTTGTCCCTGCCTTTGCACTCTGCCAACAGGCTGCCCGTCCATCCAACAATGCAGCGCCGACATCGCCGCACACTTCCTCCTGCCTTGTATCCTGGCGGAGATCGTGAATCTGGTCAGCTCGCTGGCCGGCGATACAACGGTGAAGGCGTTCGAGCGCAGGAAGTGAGTTCCATTTTTAAAACCTCCTCCTTTCTGAGTAATTTGGCGTGTCTCCACGGCAACGTAGACCAAGTCATCAAAAGTGTTGGTGTGCTAAAGCATGGCTCACACCCTCACATGTCAGATTTATGGATCGCGCTAGCTGGAAAATCGCTGGTTCATTTGTGGTCTCCGTGGTCCCCAACTTCAGCTGCACTGTAGAAGATAGGATACATCTATATCAGATAGGTCAGATCAGTAAAATAATGCTAAAGTATTATTGCACAGAAACGTTGAAATGTGTTTACAATGAGCACCTGTGAGACTACACGCAGTGTGTGTATTTGACCCTGTTGAACCGTTGCAGACGCCCTGATGCTACAGAAGTATTTGAACCTTTCCCTCTTGGTCAGAGCTTCAGCCAGCCTCCAGACTTTTCCAGGAGCTTTATCCTGATCGGCCGTAACTTCCACCAGTGGCACTGCAGCACCGAGCAGGGTAACTACTGACATCAGTGTCTCCTCACAACTGTGTCTTGACCCTGGTCGGGGCTTCCACTGTCTCCTCGAGGCTGATCCTCATCAGGACACGTTAATGATAACTATCCATTAAACTATCTAAACCAGGGGTGTCCAAACTCCCCCCCAGAGGTCCGTGAGGCTGCAGGTTCTGGTCCAACCCAGCAGCAGCAGCACCAGACTGGACTCACTTCATCAACTCATCTGAGTCTTCAACAGCTGACTGGTCAAACTGGGTGAGCTGGACTGGTGGAACCAGAACCTGCAGCCTCACGGCCCTTTGGGGAGGACCTGGAGACCCCTGATCTAAACCATAGTCAACATATGTTGGCTCTTCAGCAGTGGATGCTCAATCTCCAACATCAGACTGAGCCCTGGAAACAATGTCCAGAATGTCCAGAACGGTGCTCAGGTGTCCGAGGTGGCCCTGGTTTTACCTGTAGAGTGTGTTTGGTCACGCCTCCAACATGTCAGCTTGCAGCTTCTTGTTGATTGTGTGCACTCTGCTGTCTAATAGCTGTTCCTCTTCTAAGTGTGTTCTGCTGCCTTCACTGTGCTGAGCTGTCTGTTTCACTGTCCATGCCGCCCTCTATCTGTCCCGTCTCTGTTTGCCCTCCAGAGGAGAGATCAGATGAGGAAAACAGCCCAGTGCTAAATAGGTTTACACGTAAGTTTCCTTTCAGCTGTGAAACTCATGGACACTTTAAATGTTTCCTCTTTATAAATACCCATAAATAAGTAACTAAATATATTATGTAGTTATTGTATTTGTTGATTAATTCAGCTTAAACTCTTCAGAAATGTTAAAAATACCAAATACATTCATATAGGATGTAAAACAAAGATCAGCTAAACGCACAGGCCTCAAAGTAATGAAACGATCCCATGAAATGCTGGAGTTTAAATAAAGGAGACGTGTTTAACGGGCTGAATTCACAGCTGACGTTTGTCTTTGGACCTGCTAAACTCTTCACATGATTGAGTGTTGTAGTTCAGCCACAGGTGAGTCAGCCAGTCAGTCAACGATATTTCTATTAGTTTTTGAAGTCGAAAGAATGTTGTTCTGTAGCTCTCATCATTTGTGCCACGTCTCCAGCTTCCTAGAGCTCCAATCACGCCTACTAATTATTTTCAGTAGCTGTAACGCTCCTTTGTGAAAGTGAAGTCTTCAAAATAAAGGCAGCTCTCTGTTTCTAACATAATCACGCCTCATCGTTGGCCTGTAGCTAAAACCAGCACGGCGCTTTTCAGGTAGAGAGTGCTGAAGCTGCATGCACCCAGGTCCTGTGAGGACATGTAGAACGTCTGTCTGATGCGGAGTGACTGACGGCGTTCCCTCCTCTGAACAGCTCACAAAGGCTTCCAGCGGTTTGATGCCCTGGAGGCCAGTGACTGGACTGGTCCCAGCAAGACGAGGGCAGGGCTGGCCCCCCGGCAGAGGTTCCTCTTCATCAGTGTCCAGGAGAAAAAGGTGAAGCGGTGCTTCTGGGGCCTCTGAATCCACATCCTGCGTTGTATCTTTTCCCATTGCTGTAAATTCTTTGAACAGCAGAAATTAGCAGCCATCCT
This sequence comes from Lagocephalus sceleratus, assembly GCA_911728415.1. Classification (NCBI taxonomy): domain Eukaryota; kingdom Metazoa; phylum Chordata; class Actinopteri; order Tetraodontiformes; family Tetraodontidae; genus Lagocephalus; species Lagocephalus sceleratus. The sequence goes on along the minus strand of CAJVRN010000030.1, from coordinate 1,981,579 downwards.
TGAGGGACCTTAACGGCCTCTGACCCTGTGAGCGTTGTCTGTTCAGGTGATTCTGTACAGCTATAACTGGTCCGTGGACCTGGGCTCGGCTCTGAATCGGGACCTGATTCGCCTTGTGAGGTGGCAGAACGCCAGAGCTCATGTCGTTCACTGTCTGCTGAACCAGAAGATGGGCCTCTTTCACCACCACTGCTTTTCTGACGCCCCCATCCATGAAATGGAATCCAAGCAGGTAAAGAGAAAACCAGGTTGTTGATCTCATTCTGGATCACGTGAGTACAAATAAATAACACAGCATGTTAATAAGATGTGTCAATGGCCTTTAGAGGATCGGTGATGAAAGTCACTGCAGCTGAAGCATGGACAAAGGTGGCGCTGCTGAGTAGAACATAAACGGTTAAATGGAAAAAAAAATCCAGTCCTGTGATCCTACCCAACCTCTCTGGCCGTGCCTGCAGCACAGCAGAGTCTGGTGAAACTCCCTTCTGGCCACTTGAGGCCTGAACCTGCAGCGGGGCTGAAGAATCAGCACATCAGGGCAGCATCTGGTGGCCCACATCACAACAAGCAGCAGGTCCAGAGGCAGGCTCCATGCAGCTGTTGTAGCCTGAGGAGGAGCGCCACGCTCTTCATCTCTAAAGCTTTTCTGAGGGAATCTTATTTTTCTAAGGTCAAATGTCAAAACAGCAGGTCACATCCGAACCTTCTCATTTGAAAAAAAAAAAAAATAATATTTGAGAGGGGAAAATAAAACAAGAAGTGTAGTAGCTCCTTAAAACATCCAGTGGTTGGCCTGTGTGTGTGTGTGCGTCTATTCTAGAGAGCTGCTTTAACAACTGGGATGATATCCGCATTAGGCAGTATTTCAGACTGACAAAATCCAAAAAAAACATTGCAATAACTTGCGTTCACATAGGGTTAATATTTGGATTAGAATTCTAAATAAAAGTGTGTAAATTCCAGTTAGATCTGGTGCTGAATTGATTTGGACGCATATCAGATGTGGAGATAATCTGTGCATGAAGACATGCAGCCAGCAGCAGTTTGCTTGGTGCACAGACCCCCCAGTAGCTGGGTCATTTAGTGATGCTTAAATTAACTTTGTGTTTAATCAAATTTGCTACAGAAGGAAATCCCTCAGCATTAGTGAGTGCACACAGGGAGATATGGGGGGTAGCTGGGCTTGGAAGGGGTCACGGCTCATCACGCCCAGGGTCATCCCAGCAGCTCAGGCTGGCCATGGCGCCATGAAGAATGTAAGTGTGTCCACTTACAAAGCTTTAAAATGACTGAAGGGTGCTGCACATTTACTGTTGTTCCCAGTGGAGCTTCAGAACAACAAATGCCCCTTCGCCCCTAGCTCCCCACTTCGGTCAGTTCCACGCTCAGAAGCGGAATGAGTCACACTTTTTCTCTTTGACAACTCTATCTCTTCTTCATGGCTGCACTGCGGATGACCCGGGACAGAAGGCAGAGTCAGAGCAGCAGAAAATTTGCCTGAACAGAGCTTCATCTGTCACGGTCCTGACGAGAAGCAGAAGGAGCACCAGTGTGGCGTTTGACCCCCCCCCCAGCCTGTGGCTACGCAGCCAGCTCTGCTCGACATGGGCATCTGCAGCCTGAGCTGCTCCACTGAACAAACTCCCCCAAAAGTTGCCCTCAACAGCCAGCAGGGCGTATGCGCCCTGTCAGCACACTGGAGCTTCTGAGTCTCAACTCCAGGAAGAGGACACCATCATCTCCTTTGGATCTGATCCCTGCAAAGCTCTTAGGACCACTTCTTTACTGTCGTCACTGACGTCCCAGTCATCCTGAGGTTTCTCAGCGTTTGATTTAATTCCATGGAGGCCTTGCCCCTGGCACGAGAACTTCCTAAAAGTCCAGCCAAATCTTCCTGGTAGCACGCTGTCCAGCTTGGGGTGTTTAGTGGTGATCTTTGGGTGCATCGCTGGGACTTATACTGACACTGTCCTCCCAGTTTTCTGATTTTAGTGTGGTTGCATGTGTATCCTCCAGGATTCCAACCCCTTCCTGTGTGCCTCAGTGGAGCCCGATACCCTACTGCGGAGCGGGGTTCCTCCTCTGGCCAGTAAGGAGCAGGGCCGTCTGGGGGGCCCAGCTCGGAGTCTGGCTCCTCTTCACTTCCCCTCCGAGCTGCTTCCCTTTGACGAGGCTCTGAGGGACGTCTGCACCATCCGGCCCCTGATGGAGGGGGACGCGGTGGCTCGACACGGGGGCCAGCTCTTAGACATTAAGGCTGCTGAGCGAAGAGGTAGAGGGCGCGTGACGAGTGCTAGAGATGGTTGATCTCTCTTTCTGACATCATTCAGACTTGGTGTTCACTGAATTAATGACGTGTAAGGTAAAATAAGTGTTTGCATAAATACTACCCATCTTCAGGCCAGTGGCATCTTTGCAGCCACAGGCTGGAACATCTCCAGAGGCTGAGGCTGCCTCCACCAGGCCACCAAACATGTCTGTCTCATCAGACCAAAGAACCCTCCATTTGATCCTGTACTCACAGGCCTTTGGATAAATTCCAGGCGAGGTGTCTTCTGAGCTTTCTTCAGCAGAGATGTTCTCTTTGCTCTCCTCCCAGAGAGCTTCTACTGGTGGAGAACCAGAACAAGAGCTGTTGTCTGCACAGTCTCTCCCCTCTGATCCACCGCAGCTTTGAGCTCCTCCAGAGTGCCTCAGTCTTCTGAGGAACAGCAGCTCTGGGTACCTTTTGAACATCCTCCTTCATTTAATGGTAGATCTAATTGGACTCTGTGATATCTGGTGAGCTGCAGATCTTGTAGCATCTCCTGCCTTGGACTTTTCAACCACTGCGACACCACTGCCATCAACTAGCTGAATGGGTATTTATGCAAACACATATTTTTAGTTCAAGCTAAAATCGCTGAATTCATCTGACCATGATTTCATGTTTAAAAGCAGAAAAAGTGTGAGGAGCTTTTGTAGGCATCAACATTCCTGTTCATGAAGCCAGAGGTGTAACACATCTGTGTCTGACTCAGAACTGGAGAAACAGATGAAGATTGAAAACCTGTTTGTAACGTGGCAGCAGAGATCAGCACAGTCCAACATGCCCATCTCAGTAAGTAGAGCTTCACGGACACTTGTCTCTGATGGAACCAGCAACTGTGAACACATCTGAGAACTGATGGTTTAAATATGTAGAGGGAGCAGCTCAGCTGCAGACCTCAGTCAAGAACTCCAGAGTTGGGCTTCAGTTTATCGTGGGTTAAACCATTTACCAGATAATGACGACAGGTTCCTGCACCGTGCTCTTATTCTGAAAGTTAGTGGTGCCGTTGACGGCTGTTGCATCTGTCAACAGGGGACCGACTTGGAGATCCTGAAGCAGTCGTCCAGGTTGGTCCACTACTGCGCCACGCCTCTGCTCTTTGACCCCGTGTTCCGCAAACAAATCCAAGAGGAGCAGGCTGTCCAACCACCGGTGAAGGTAGAGCTGTAGGTCTTTATCAGAATCATGGCATGGCCCTTCGTGTGTGCGCGCATGGAACATAACCCACCCATTCCTGCCCTGTTAGAGAATGCCTTCGTGCTGGAGTCCTCTGCTGTTTCTAATCGATGTGCCCTCTCCTCCAGAAACGTCATCATTCGAACGACTCGACAACTTCGGGGCGTGACCGCAGCTACAGCACTGACTCGGGGGACGCCCTGCCCAGCCGGCTGAAGGAAGAACCCTGGCTCCTGGAGATCTCTGGGACCTTCCTCCAGCAATACGTGCAGTACTTACAAAGCATCGGCTTCATCCTGGTCCAGGTGCGGCCTCAGTCTCCAGCCCGCAGGTGAGTGCTGGTGTGAGGAAGCTCTGTGGTCAAGTCAGAGTTTGAACACACACTTACTGGAGACTACAGCGGAGCTGAAGGTGGAACCAGATCCATCAAAGCTCTCTCACCTTCTCATCAAAGCTGGAATGTCTGGATCTAATACATAAACTGAGCCTCGGTCTCTTGTAGCATCGCCCGAGCTCGCGCTGCCATGTTGAGCTCCATGTCGTCGGAGGGGAGGATGTCTTTCTCTTATGTGAAGCAGAAGAGCGAGGACAGCCCCAAGGTCAGTGTTAACACCAGCGAGGCAGAAAGAGCATCCTGGCCCCAGACACACATGGAGAACTGACCCGGGCTACGCTACAGGAGCTCTCGTCCACTTGTCCCTGCATCACTTCACAAGTTCACAACTTCCTTCACTCCCTCCGTACTTCAGAGATCAGGGCCAGGCTGAGCACTCTGGAGCGAGCACCTCCACTTCCTGTCAGCCACACTCAAGCATCCTTTTAGTTCAGAGACAGACAGAATTACTCAGGCATCACTTATTTCCTTCTTTTGCTGCTCGTCAACAACATCCGTTTGTTTATTTAGCCTTCATCTTCCTCAGGGGACAAAGATGAGGGGACTGACAATCTTCTCTGGCTTCCTTTTCATAAATCACATCCTCCCACTGACAACAGGCAGCGCCCCTTAACATGAGAAACATTGTGATGTGACACTCCTGCACGGTGTGTATACGGATAAGCTGGACTACCACAGCTGCAGGTCGCAATCATACATCAGTCTGTCATGTTTAGGATTGGGAAGGGAAGTTCCCGACCCAAAGATGCACCTGAAACACTTCCAGGTCCACACTGGTGGATTAGTGGTGATTGAACTGACACCATGGGGTCAGCAGGATCAGAAGTGGGAACATAACCCCAAACACACACACACAAACAAAAACAAACTAGGAATGGTTCTGATATCGAAAGGAAGAGCTAAGATGGTGCCCAGAACCCGATCGTGTTCAGGCCGGCTAGAAAACCAGCGCTCACATTTGAAGATGTTTTTGGTGTCTCTGTCGTGGTTGAATGAGACACTGATGTGTAGGGTGTATAGGGTGTGTAGGGTGTGTAGGGTGTATAGGGTGTGTAGGGTGTATGGGGTGTATGGGGTGTATAGGGTGTGTAGGGTGTATAGGGTGTGTAGGGTGTGTAGGAGTTCCTTCAGAATAACTGAGGTCACTCTGCAGGCTGCAGCACCTGGAACTGCCTCATATCACCTGCAGAGGGCGCTACCAGGGGGAATCGTGTTGATGGAACTGGCCTTTCAGGTGAGCCAGCAACAGGTGTAACTGTTGACAATAGGACAGTTTTCACACACACACACACACTCAATGATCCCATCTCCAGTGACCCTGTCAGCATGTGTGAGGATTAAAGGTGTGTTTCTGCAGGGCTGTTACTTCTGTGTGAAGCAGTATGCTCTGGAGTGTTCCCGCATTCCCATGGGCCAGACCGTCAACTCACAGGTAAGGGATCCAGCAGGAACCAGGTCCCAGGTAGACCTGTGGAGTTGCTTCTGTGTTCAGATGTTCCTCACAGGAAGCCTGCGTAGGCTCTGTGATGAGGACCAAACTCACATTTGTAGGCCGAGAGGCTGACGTGGACTTGAGGACAGTGAGGTCTTTATCAGAGGGACCTTCTGAGGAGATGTTGGTGCTGGAGCTGCTTCACCAACACTAAACTCAGAAGTTTCAGTTTCCAGAGACGTCCACTTTTATCATGACAATCTGACCAGAGCTGCTGGAGTCTCTATAACATCTGCACGTAACATTTGTACGTAGATAGATGAGCAGTAGCGTTATCTTCCTCCCTCATCCGCCTGAGCCCCTCCCCCATGACTGCTGGGCCCCCCCCCTCCCCAGGGTGTATCTGTAGCTCCAGCAGTAAACTGGTGGGCCACCTCAGAAGGTCAGAGGTTCTCCAGTGACGCTCCGGCTGTTTTGAGGGTTTTCTGTTTGATCCTCCGCCGACGACGGTGCCCGTCTTCCTCTGCATCTGTCCCACCTCATGTCGTTTCTCCATCAGGGCAGCCTCCTCACCAAACCTCGTTGCAGGCCGTTCCCCGACGCCAGCCCCCTGTCTGACTGTGTGGTATGTCCCAGATCTTCTCAAGGGCGGGGCGTCTCATCAGGCCTCGCCCCTGCCTGCTGCTCTGCTCTGCCCCTTTCCCGTCTCCATGTCTGTGTCCTGTGGGCCAGCTCCTGGGCTTCTTCTGCTCAAATCAGCCGTCGTAGCTGTGGCTGCTCCCGGCGTAGCGCTCCGTCTTTGGTGTCTTGAGTGTGGGGTGTGGGAGGACCTGGTCTTCTCTGGAGCTGACCTCCTGGTTCTTCTCTGGAGCTGACCTCTGGATCTGACCTCCTGGTTCTTCTCTGGACCCTCAACAGGCCGTCGGCCCTGTGGGTGTTCCAGCCTGTGATTTCTGTCGGTTCTTCTGCCGCTCTGATCATTTTGCTTCTGTACATCTCTTGAATCTTTGTCAGCTGGCAGGTTGGCTGAAGTCTGCTTAATCCTTTCATTGTGTCTAAAATCAAACGTTGATTAACCCGGGACCTGACGCTGCTGCTGCTCTCTCCCCTGATCCCCTGTGTGTGTGTGTGTGTGTGTGTGTGTGTGTGCGTGTGTGCGTGTGCGCGCGTGCGTGCATGCGTGTGCGCTCTTAATGGTCCACAAACTCTGAACTGGTGTGTGCTTTACAACACAGTATTAGAGCGTTCATCATGTGACACAGTGCTGCTGTAGCAGCGGTTCAGTCCCCCACTCCTCCCCTAGTCCTCTCCCCGTCCTCCCCCACTCCTCCCCCAGTCCTCATCTCACAAACACACACAGGCCAACACACACACACAAACACAGTCAAACAGTCCAACAACACAGTTACAGATAAATAGCAACCCACTGTGACCCCTTGTGACCTCCTGTGACCCTGATGTAGGCTGAGGAGGTGGACCCACAAGACCAACCTCCTGAAGGAGTTTGTCAAGGACGTAGCACGTGTTTCAAATGAGATGGGGGGACTGGGAGCCCTACTGGGACTCCACTGGGAGCCCTACTGGGGGTCGGCTGAGTCTTCAGAATCACATTTGTTTCCTTCACCTGAACTTCTGGATGTTGGTGTCACGGTGGTGTGTGTGTGTGTGTGTGTGTGTGTGTGTGTGTGTGTGCTAGAGGTGTGTGCTGGGTGCTGGGTGCTGGAGGTGTGTGTGCTGGGTGCTGGAGGTGTGTGGGGAGGAAGCCCACACCAGCAGCTGCTGTGCTCCTGAGGAGCTTCGCTGATACTGGTCTCCGTTGTAGCTCTCCATGCTCTTCACTGAAGAGTGCGACAAAGTGCGGGACCTGATGCACGTGCACTCCTTCAGCTACGACTTCCACCTGCGCGTGGTGCACCAGTACCTGGTGGGCTCCCACATGACGCTGCGCCAGGGCTACCAGCTCACAGACTTCCTGGACGACTTCATCTCCCACCACCCCGACATCCCCAAGTTTGGCCGCAACCACGTCTTCCAAGGTGAGTCCGGGTCTCCTGCTCGGCCCTGGTCCGGTCCAGGGTCTCCTGCTCGGCCCTGGTCCGGTCCAGGGTCTCCTGCTCGGCCCTGGTCCGGTCCAGGGTCTCCTGCTCGGCCCTGGTCCGGTCCAGGGTCTCCTGCTCGGCCCTGGTCCGGTCCAGGGTCTCCTGCTCGGCCCTGGTCCGGTCCAGGGTCTCCTGCTTGGCCCTGCTTTGATTGGCTGTGGACCACTTGTGCTTCAGGGAGCTTCTCCGTGTCCACGGGGATGATAACGGCTCACCAGCTCTACAACTACATCACCGACCACGCCGGCACCTACGGCATGAAGCCTCTGCGCATGTCCAAAGCCGCCGCCACGGCCGAGGCCAAGAAGGGAGGGGGCGACCTCCACGAGTACGCCCTGGTGGCCGTCTGGAACAGGTGAAGGGCGCCGAGGGCCTGGGCTCTGCTGACCGGCTGCAGGTCTAACCTCTGCCCCCCCCCAGCTCTGGCTCCTACACGGACCTGGAGGGTCAGCACCACCACGACGACTTCGACGTGACCCTGGTGGTGTGTCACAACGCCGCTCCCTTCGAGGAGCAGTCGGACGTGGAGCGACACCTGCTCCGGTAAGCTCCCGGCGAGGGGGGGCTCGGAGCTCCCCGAGGCCCCCCCAGCCTTCACCCCCCCCCTCCTGTCCGCAGGCTGCGCTTCTACGTGATCATGACCAGCCAGAGGGAGCTCTTCCCGCGCCTCACGGCCGACATGCGGCGCTTCAGGAAGCTCCCTCAGATCCCCCGGGAGCCGGCGGAGGCGGGGGGGAGGGCGTGCGCGGACCGGGCAGAGGCCGGCGCCGCTCACGAGCAGGACCTGTGGGACGGGAGCCCGTCGGAAGCGGCCGGGGACGGCAACGAGTTCTTCCCTCTGGGGGGGGGCAAGACGGAGGCCCTCTTCCCTCTGCTCAACGCGGAGGTGGCCACGGCTCGCAGGAAGATCCAGTCCAGCGTGGAGCAGGCCATGGGCCACTGTCGCCGCGACAACCTGTGGAGGAGGCTGTTCCACGGGGAACATCTGGACAAGCTCAAGCTGACCAGGTTGAGCTTCAGCGAGCTGGAGGAGCTGCTGGAGGCCGTTCAGAGCCGCTCGGTGGGCGAGATCGACCCCCAGCTGGTACGTCCCCAAGCTCCGCCCCTTCCTGTCGAGCTGCTCCTCCAAACCAACAGCTACTGTTTCACCCTTTGAACTTCTCCTGCTTCTGTTCTTCTCACACACTCGAGTTCTGGTGTGTCTCATCCCAGCACATTCATCTGCCCCCCCCCCAGTTTTTTTAGGAAGCTGCTGGAGCTGCAGTAGTTGTCCTGTCCAGAGACACCGTGTGTGTGTGTGTGTGTGTGGAGTCCCACGACCCTTCCACCCCCAGCTCTGATCTCACACTGCTGGGTTCTCCTGGTTCTTCTTTGCTCTCTGTTTTGCCCCCCCCCCGTCCAGCTGCTGATGTGACAGAGGCCCCTCCCACTGGCGGTCAACTGCTGTGTGCTGTGTGTGTGCAGGACTGCTTCCTGACCATGAGTCCAGCCTGGTACCAGAGTCTCATCAAAGTCCTCCTGAGCCGCTTCCCCCAGAGCTGCAGACACTTTGATGACAGCGGTGTCCAGTACCTGGTGAGACGGTGGCGGGGGGGAGCCCTCTCAGGAGGGGCGGGACCTTCTAACGCTGCTGCGCTCCACCTCTTTCAGGCTGTCCTAAACCAGAAGTTTACCGACTGTTTCGTCCTGGTTTTCCTGGATTCACAAGCTGGGAAAACGGTGAGTTGAGGGCACCGGAGACGGAGGGTACTGGGAGCACTGGTCAACTGGTTAACTCTTTCCTGTCACAGAGCCTGAAGGTGGTGTTCCGCGAGCCGCTGCCCTCACAGCCTCAGGCCAACAGCGGCCCCCCCCCTCAGCTGGTCTCCATGTACCACCACCTGGAGTCGGTCATCAACACTGCCTGCTACAACCTGTGGACGGGACTGCTGTAGAGGCCTGGGGCTGGGCCCCGCCCCCCACCTGCCCGGGGGGCTGGGCCCCGCCCCCCACCTGCCCGGGGGGCTGGGCCCCGCCCCCCACCTGCCCGGGGGGCTGGGCTCCGCCCCCCACCTGACCCGGGCCGGGGACCTGGACTGGCTGCTGCTGCTCTTTGATTGGTTCTGGACTGACCGCAGGGTTCTTGCGCCACAGCTCGTGACTCTTTTCGTCGTTTGCTTGTAGCTTTGCCCCCCCGCCCCCCGAGGTCTCTGCTCACGTGTCCGTGGGGACCAGACGTCCAGAGTCCGCCGTTAAGCATACAGACATGTCCTCGTGCGGGGCCTGACGTCCGGCCTCTGCCCCCACACCCCTCCCTCTCGACTGCCTGACTTCTTCTCCGTGGTGTGCCTTCCTGTAGCACTTTGCGAGGGTTCCTGGGTGTTTCCAGGCGAGCGCGTCGCCCCGGGCGACAGCGCGAAGGCCCAGCCCGCTGTAGTGACCGCTTCACTCAAGTGCCTGCTGCTCTTTCCAAACACTCGTGAGGTGACGTCTCCGTCGTCTCTGCACCCAAGACCGTTGGAGAACGTACCTGAACGGGTTTGGAAACGAGGAGCTGCCTTTTCTGAGAAAGCCTGGACGATTTGCACAATTTTAAGCCACAGAGTCGGTACAGGGTGTTTCCGAAGCACATGGGTTCACCCCCGCGGGCCGGTGAGGCGTCGGGGGGTTCAGTTTTACCTCCGGTGATCCCGCTCTGAACACGGACATCCTGCAGCTCCACAGATCCTTACAGCTCCAGCTGAGCAGCTTTCACTGGAAGCGAGTGTTAAATGTTCAACACTGGATGATCCGGGTGTGTGTGTGTGTGTGCGAGTGTGTGAGTGTGTGTGTGAGAAGCGTCCTGCCGTTTCTACCTGAGACAGCCAAACTGCACTGTGTCGTGTACAGTATGTACATAGGGAAGAGTTTATACGGTACGGATCAGGACCGCAGCGCAATAAATGAATGACGCAACAGTGAGTCGCTCTGGTTGTTGTAATTAAAGCGGAAGGGACCGCCCCTGGTCCTGGAGCGGTCTGGTCACACGGCGGCGGTGGGGGCGGCGCCGGCGTGCTGCCTGTACCGGTGGAGCCAGCCCAGCCCCTCCTCTGTGGAACCTGGACACAGACGTGGTGATGAGGAGACGCGACGCCGCGGGTCCCGGGGGGGGGGCGGCGGCGCTGACCCAGAGGCGTGTATTCACAGCCCACGTATCCCCGGTAGCCCAGACGCTCCAGCGCGTCCAGCAGGAAGCTGTAGTTGAGCTCGCCGGCGCTGTCGGGCTCGTTCCTGTGGGGGACCTGAGCGACCTGGACGTGAGCTGAGAGACACGTGAGTGGAGCACCCGCCGGCTTCCGCCACACCTCCAGGTCCTTCCCACATCGAGAAGGTCCTGCTGAAGCCCACCGGACCGCTGCTTTAACGTGCACGAGCAAAGCTCAGGACAGGTCCAGGGCTTCAAAGGAAGGGGGGGGTCTGGGTCTGGTGGAGGTCGTGGAGACCTGAGCCACACGAGGAACGTGGGAGACCTTCCCCAGGACGCTCCCAGCCCCCTGGACCAGACCTAAAGGGTCTGGGGGCCGCCTTCAGAAGCAGATGGACCAGGACGCGGGCCCACCCCGGGGGCGTCCCTTCGCTTTGACTCACCAATCAGCGGGAAGTACTTCTGCATGTTCTGACACAGGTTCCCGTCCATGATCTGCCAGTGAAAGACGTCCTGCAAGAGAGAGACGGTCTGCTGCTGGACCAGGACCAGGCCCAGGACCAGGACCAGGACCAGGCCCAGGCCCAGGCCCAGGACCAGGCCCAGGACCAGGCCCACGCTCTGTCCTGCTCACCCACCATCTGCAGCTTGATGTTGGGCTTCCCCACCTTCTCCAGGATGGAAGCCGCTGCAGAGCAAGAGTCAGAGGAACGTGTCAGTGGGACGGGGGGGCGGACCCCCCCCAGCACCTGTGGACACGCCCCCACGGGTGCTGGTGGGGGGGTCGTCATGTGTTTGAGCTCTTGAATGGCGGATCTCTGAGCAGCCGGTGCTCCTCCCGAGGTGTGGGGGGGCTGTTGCTGTGCGGGGGTGTCGTACCCTGATGGGGCGAGTCCAGGTAATACCTGGGGTCCGTGATCCGCGTGTTGATCGGCTCGATCAAACCCGTGATTCCTTCCTGAGGGACGAGATTTCACATCACATCACATCACTGCCCCCCCCTC